>JASVEL010011540.1:0-95229 GCA_032618575.1 Nicotiana noctiflora | reverse complement strand
AACTGCACTATTTTGATGGCGAAGGCATTTAGCTTGAGTCCTAGTTCGATCGAGGTGAAACTATACTAATTTGATGGCAAATGCACTTAGCTTGATTCCTAGTTCAAGCAAGGTCGAACTACACTATTTTGATGGCGAAGACTCTTATCTTGAGTCCTAGTTTGAGCGAGGTCAAATTGCACTATTTTAATGGCGAAGGCATTTAACCCGAGTCCCTATTCGAGCGAGGTCGAACTACACTATTTTGATGGGGAAGAAACTTTTTCCGAGTCCCAGTTCGAGTGAGGTCGAACTGCATTATTTTGATGGCGAAGGCATTTAGCGTGAGTCCCAATTCGAGCGAGGTCGAACTACACTATTTTGATGGCTAAGGCACTTAGCCTGAGTCCCGGTTCGAGCGTGGTAAAACTGCACTATTTTGATATCGATGGCACTTAGCCTGAGTCCCAGTTCAAGCAAGGTTGAACTGCACTACTTTTATGGCAAAGTCACTAAGCCTAAGTCCCAGTTCAAGTGAGGTCGAACCGCACTATTTTCATGGTGAAGGCACTTAGCCTGTGTCATATGTCATATCCGTGTTACTCTCATCTTCTTGACCATGGTATTCAGATTGTTCCAGGTTGATTGTTGATTTTTTGCTTGCAGTGCGTTTGCGCCAGTTTTTGGCGTGACGCAGCAAGAGGATGTGTGGGAGCTACAGCGGGGGAAAGCTTCTCCATCTTCTCTGTTTGGCGCGTTTCCGTCGATTCTGGTTTGAGTCAAGTTATCCTCTTGGTGCTTCTTTTTCTTTGATCCGGGAAGAACTAAGAGTTTTCGCTAGGAAATTCCCACAAACGATGCCAAATTATTTGATTTTAAATGTTATCGAACAATATTTAAGCAAATGAATCAATAAACAAGAATGGGTAAATCATAGCCAACCATAATTACACTGAATCAAGAATTAAAGAAACGAGACAGTAGATTCAATAGAGATAACATTCAAGAGACTTTATTGAACATAAAAACTGGTCCTGCGTCTCCTCGAAAAGGTTCAAGGAATTGTAGTTTGTTTCTCATCCTCTAGAGCTTTTCTTATAAAAGGAGGAATATTGTTTTCCTTTTTTGGCAGGGAGAGAATGGAGAAGCCCCCCCCGGTCTGACTCTTCTTCCCCCTATTTATAGTTGAAGGCCTCACACCCATCGTCCCCTATCTTGGTCGGCCAGGTCGAGGGAGTGAGGCTCGGGGGGGGGGGGGGAAGGAACCCGACCTCGACGCTTGCTTTGTAACTAGTACGGATTGGACGAGGTCGAGTTTTCTAGTCGTCGCTTTAAGGAGTAGACACCCGGGATGGGGTCGGCACCGCAATGATCGAGTGGTCAAATTTTTGACCAATACAGTATCTAGGGGCCCCATGGGGCACGTGAACCCATGGTTCTCGCCCTAAATCATATATAGTAATGTTATATTTTTCTCAAAAATATTTAAATATATGTGTGTGCATTTATGCTAAAAAATTATATGATGTGATGATTATTAGGTTACCTCTCTAGGTGAGGTTGTAAGTTTAAATCTTATGCCAATCTTGTTGTTTTTTTTTTCTAGATGTAAACGCCCATGGGAGATGGGCGTATTTGGTGTTAGTTTTCGCGTATTAAGTAAGTACTTTTTCTTTCTATTTCTATTTCTTTGTTTTTTTGTTTGGTTTATTCTTTTAAAATTTCACACATGAATTTTATATTCTTCTTTTATCGTTGTAAAATCTTATATGATTAGTAGCATTATATGATGTAGCATATAGTTAATGGGTTCAAGCGATCTTAATATTTTTAATATGGAAAATAGATATAGATGTAAGAAAATTACTATTTTAAAAAAATAATTTTTTTGAACTTATAATTTCAAAAGTGCAATGGGTACGCAATCGTAAAAACTAAATGTTGAACTTGTAAAATTTATATTCCGGATTTATTTTTTCTTAATAGTGCACCATCCTGCCAAAATTCTGAATCTGCTTATGAAGTTAAGCATAACTTATTTAAAATAGAAAAGAGTAATTGATTAGGCAAGAAAAAATATTAGACGTTGACATTGCAATTGATATTTGGAACTAAATTACGTGTTCTGTTCCATTTAGTTTCTACAATACAAAATAAATTGTTATCATGAAACCAAAACATTTGAATACACTGGATTATTGCGTAACAACTTACAAATTTTATTTAAGAAAATATTTGCAATTATCTATAGACCATAATATGAATTAAGATTACACCTATAAAACCAAACAAAACATGATATAATAGTCACATCGTGTAAGGTGTTAATCGCCTGTCCATGCTTAAAACAATACATGTTCATATCACTACTTGTTCACTAAACTCGATCAGATCAAATATAGCCTTGATGTGCTTATTATGTTTTTGGTACGATATGAGCGGTGACGAAGTTTGAAATTTTTTCAAGGGTATTCAAATTTAAAAGAAGAGAAAAAGATTTCTAATAAAAGGTGTTTAATATGTGCTATATATTTCTAAAATGTAGTATTATACTTATATACATAATTCAATTTTTCAAAGAAAGGTTAACACCATGTGGCTTTGCCACCGGATATGAGCCGCGCGAATCCAGCCCGTTGGTACCGATTTCATTCGTATTTAGTACTTTCGATGTATAGTAGAAATTTATGTGAAAAATTCATTAAAATTAAAAGTGGTAGACATGAAACCATAATTTTAAATATATAATGCGTTTAATACTAAAAATTATAATTGAATTCATAAAGTTTAAATTTTGGATTTGCGCCGGGATACACTTTTTCTTCTTTATGACTTAATGTCCAGTAATGCAATAAGTTTTTTAATTAAAATTAGTGTGAGAATGTAATTGTTTCATTTCTAATACTCCTTTTGTTCCAAATTATGTGAACCTATTTCGTTTTTGGTCAGTTCTAAAATGAATGACCCCATTCTAAATTTGAAAATAATTCAGCTTAAACTTATAATTCTACGCTTAATGAGAAATTTTTATAATCACATAAATATTCTGGGGTCCTTTTAAACTTATTTAGAACGATAAATTTTAAAAGTATTTATTTTTTCTTAAACTCCGTATAAAATTAAATTGATACACATAAATTAAAACGGATGGATCATTAATATGCATGAACTGAAAAGTAATTACGTACCCCAAAGAAATTTTTATTTATTACTCTAGAGAAGGTGTAAGATGACCAATCAGATCATAAATCTTGAAAAAGGTCAAGTAATCTTCTCGAAATAGATGGAAAGGAAGAGAAAAGGAAAAACAAGTAAAAAAAAGGTCAAATTAAGATTCAACCAATGGAGCAATTAAAGAAAAGAAAAAAAAAAAAAAGAGAAAAAGGAGAAATACATGGAGCGCACCACCGGGGCGTACAGGATGTTAAATGAAGATCCGACCCTTGGATCAATCCAAGGGTCAAACAAAACCGATATCACTAATAATATTCCAGTTGAAAATAAATAAATAAATAAATAATATTCCAGCTTCACCAAAAAATCCCATCAATTATATAGAGTGCCCATATCTCGTACCCTCAATATTGCAATTTCATCTCTCTCTCTTAACATTGAGAAAGTGCGTAGACGCTCCGTGTTGTCGCCGGCAGCTCTCCTCTCATTGTGCCGCGACGTAAGGCTGTTCGTCTCTCTCACATTCGCCGTAATAGGCTATTTCGTGTGAAAACAGGGAGATCGTTTTACTCCCTTCAACCAATTTTCCGTTAACGAAAACGACAATTGTTCCGATCGGTTGGACGGCTTTTTTCGTTTGTTTTGAGACATTCGTAAGTATCCTCCATTTCGTATATCAATCTTCTCAAGTGTCTATGTATGTATTTCTATTCACATATATTGGTGTACATGCACCTGCCCTTTTTTATGAGCAGCTGTGCTTTTTGCAGATCTGCTTTTTAAACATTTTTTCCCGAATATTTTGATGTGTTGTACTGATTTTTATGATTAATTCAATTAATTGAGCTCTCCATTATTTTGATTGTTCGTTATACTTGTTCCTTTGGATATTTTGGGAAATATTGAACTTAGGTTCTATTAAATTCAGATCCATAGGGATTTGAGTGATTCTGTAGATTTAATGTCATAAGATTTTGAACATATTTTCCCAATTTGGAGAATAGAGTCAAATAGGTTAATTCCCAATGCCTTTGTGTACTCTGTCGATGAGTTAAAAAAGGTGTGATCTTGAGATGCAGCATACATAATTCCTTCACAGATTGCACAAGCAAACTGCTAAATTCGTGTCAATCAGCTGTTACAATTGGCGAATAACCATCTAATATGTCTACTGTCTCATAAAAACAAGCTGCTGAATCACTGCTAGTGAACGTTTTATCTGCATGTTGAATTTATGCTATTGGGTTTATAATTTTCAAACTCCTTGACAGAAATCGGTTTAAGTTTATCTAAGGAGCAACAGGAGTCGGTAGCCTAGTTCCCCCTCTATCAAAAACATTTTTTTAGCTTAGTCCCCCAATTTAAACTTTAAAGTGGATTTTTGCATTAGCATTTTCTAGAGTTGTTTTGGATGCTGAAATCATCTACTGGTATCATCTTATCTGTGGGGTAGAATCCATAATTCCGCGGTGGTGCATGAATTCTGTCCAAGTGTCTATAGGAATCACTCACAGATGATAGTAAGAAGATTATTGTAATGCCTGAATATATTGCTTCATTAGATGTATTGGCCATCTTAATGGATCTCCCATTTCCTTTAGAAATGGATAGTGTATGAAACCATTCTTGGTAAAATAGACTATGAACGAAGTAAATTTAGATGAATCCTAATTGAACATGTTAGTATTGTTTATAGTTGTGATCAAAACAAAGTGAGCAATATTCATCTTCATCCTGCGTCTCCCCAGTGTTTTTCTTGGCTATTCCTTCTCTATCTTTTTCTGATCCCTCTCTATATAAGACGAAAGACATAAGATGCCTACGTTCTGAGCCCTTGTCTTTGCGAATTCTTCTGCTTTCACCATTGTCGTTTTGTAATTCTTACCTCATTTGTATATAGTCAATTCTCTTTTTGATATTATATTTTGGCTCTCTAGTACTGATAGACATACCTTGGGGGTGGGGTTGCTTGGGGTGAATTTTTGCAAGAAGTTGCATAAAATATAATGACTGTTAATACTCACCACACTCGCGCTTCTCTCTTCCTCCCACCATCTCCGGTGCTTTACTTGGGGTTGAGTGTCATTGAATCTAGATATTTCACTTCCATATTGCAGTTCGTCAACACTTCTTAATGCTCTATGCTTTCCGTTGACACTCTTGGTGCTTACCATGTTGAATTGAAATATATGCAGGAATTGTGATTGGCTGCAGAAGATTCACTTAAAAGTTATGGCGCTTGACAGCATAATAACTTCTCCTCATAGAAGGTCACAGACACAGACAGCATTTTCATCTTCAGCCTCACTCAAGAGACAATATGCCCGATGTGATGAGCTTGGAAGCTGTTCAACATTACTTCAGCGCCACCGATTCCTTCTAACCGCGCTTGCCCTCCTAGCTTTTCTCTGCACTATCTATCTCTACTTTGCAGTCACATTGGGAGCTGGTGATTCGTGTTCTGACTTGACAGGGACTCAAAAAGCAGCATGTTATGTGGAGCATGGGAAAGCTCACATGGGCAAAGGAAAACTTAAGTTCTTTTAGCAAGTCGCTGGCTACTGGCTAATACTTTAGTGGAGTACTATATATATGATATTTCTTTTTCTTCTGAGGGGCATAAGCGCAATCCAAAGTGTTTCTTTAGTTTTTTTTTAGGTCTATTGGGTGGTCATTAGTTCGGTTGTATTCTTAAAAATGTAAAATTTGGTTCGAGGAAACTGTTTAACATCTGTGAATAAGTTCTCTCTGTTGGGATGAACTCAATTCATGGATGCTCGGGAGGGCAGCATTTCTGTGGAACATGAACTTAAAGAGATGTAATTATGATGAGTGTCTGGTAAAGATAACATTATCAGGTGCAAATGAGCAAACAAATTAATAGCAAAGCTATCATTCTTTGAGACTTCTAGTAGCTCGTGGCGGACAGGTTGTTTGTCTAACTTTTAACTTCACAATGAACTTGTACGTGATACCTTTGCTTGTGAGTTAGCCTTTTGTAAATTCTTGCAGCTACTTTCTCGTTAAAGCAAAAGATTTGTACTAACCAGTCATGTTCCTATGGCGTTGGTTTTGACGGAAAAAGCCATCATCCCTATGTGGACCAAGTCTTGCATGTGACGAGTATCCCTTATTTAGTAGCCGAGATTGGCACTAGGAAGCTGGAATTTTTTAAATTGTTGCTAATTTTATGTTTGACAGTGTTGAGGATGTAAAGTAGAACTCTATATTGGTAGACATAATCCATGAGCAATCTTAAAATGAACCCCGTAAAAGCGAAAAGGATTGGTAAAAACTTATTCATACCCGATGTTGCAACAATCCAATACCCGATGTTGCATCAATCCAATTAATACATGATAAATGTTTTCATAATATATTTTTATTACTAATGCTAATAGTTAAATAATAGTATATATCTTTATCTTAATTCATGATTTAATCATAGTAAATTTTCTTGTGTGATGATGTAAACATCAAATGCTAATAAGTTTTTATTATTAAATTTTGGGACTTGCATCATTTCATGGTAGTAACGTTTACAATTTATTTCTCCAAAGGAGATGTCTTGTAGTTAGATACTTACATCCAACAAAAAGTGATTTCTTGGAAATATTTTCTCGAAACAGAGCCAATCTGAAACAAGCAATAATTTGAGCACGTTTGGTCATGATTTTTTTTTTTTTAATGTTTTTCCAAATAGTGTTTGGCCATAAAAAAATTTTCACTTGAAGATCAATTTTAGAATTATTTGAAAATTTAAATAACTTCAAAAAGTTATTTTTCAAAATTTTCACTCACACCATTCACAAAAATTCAAAAACAACCAAAAATTATATTCATATCCAAACATAACTTTAATTTTCAAATACCATTTTAATTTTAAAAAAATTCACTTTTTCCCGGAATTTTGCAATTCTTATGTCCAAATGCCCATAAGATTGCTTCTTGAAGACGTTTACTTTTTCATAATTACGTACTAAATTTCCTCCCTTTCACATAGGAAAAGCTCCTATTATAGAACTATCTCCATGATGGTAATTGTTATAGGTAGGGGTGTACAAAGAAAACCGATAAACCGTATCAAACCGGTAATTCAAGTTAAACCGGAAAAAAAAAATCCGATCATGGGTTAGTTTGACTTGGTTTGGTTTTTGGAAAAAATAACCCGATCATAATTAGTTTGGATTGGTTTTAACTAAAAAAAGTCAAACCGAAACCAAACCAACTCGATATTACATTTATTCAATTTTTACAAATATTTTATACATATAAATATTTATTTTTAATATAATTCATAAATATTCCTTAAACTTTTTTACAGTTTTATCTTTAAACATATTGTTTCAAGTTTGGAATTAACATTCTTGAATGATCCAATAAATTTTATAGTTCATAAAGGTAGTAATTCAAATAAACTTCACATCAATACTAATGCTAACTAAGAAAATTCAATTCAACACTAGAAATGACAATAGAGTGGATATCTATTTTTTAGTTTTGCATTGTTCATATTGAAAACGCATAACTTAGTTTATCTTTTTCTTTAGTGCTTAGTTGTGCAACTAATATACTTATAGTTGTACTTATTTAAGTATGACTTATATATTACTTTTAGATTATGTTAATATTTATTATGGCTTGTTATTTAGTAATATTTTCTTTATGGATTTTAGTTTTTTTGTTATTGAATATTTTAGTACAATGTTATGACACATCTTGTATTATTGTATTATTTTCTTGAAAAAATACATTATATAGTTGTATCCTTGTAGGATTAGAGAAGTATGTGGTGCACAAGTTATATATTTGTGCTATGAAGACTTATCGAAAAAAAAAAAAACCTGGAGATTGAAAAACCTGATTTCGTTGGTTTGATTTATAGATTTAAAATCTGACACTATTGGTTTGGTTTGGTAATTGAAAAATTCGAACCAACTATGTACACCCCTAGTTATAGGCATGGGCGAAGCCACCTATAGCAAAGGGTGGTCAACTGACCACTCTTCGCCGAAATATTCCGAAAAATTGCACTGTGTATATAAGTAAATATTGATTTTAGATGTATAAAACCTTTATTGAACATCTTTTGTCGGATTTTGTTTTTCTTCTTTCAAGTTTGAACACCTTTAAAAAAATTCTGGCTTCGCCACTAGTTATAGGGTCAATTTTTTTCGTTTTGACACTACACGGCGTCACACAACAATAACTTAGTCCTCTTCCTTTTCCCCACACGTTTTGGTTTGATGCTTAGAGTATAAGGCAACAAAAACCAGAAAAGGCACACATGTTACAAGTATCACTTCCTAACTTTGTATTAAACTCGTGCTACAAAGAAACACATACAACAACAATACAAAAAGATAGCCAAAGATAACCAACACTGGCCTATGCAAATATGCTTTTGACCCACGACTTTATCCTAACCTAGCCACCTGCAATGAATTTCAAAAGTCGAACTTCAAAACATGCAACTGCCTAAGCCCCACATAACTACTAATGCTGAAAAATAGGAAAATGTCCAACTGCCTTGTGGCACATGGGCGCAACCTTCAAATATTGGCGCCAACAAGCCCAACCTTGTAATGCCTTCGCTCCATGCCAGTGTGCAGCATGCCTTGCGCGCATGTCTGCCAATGCCATATGCCCATGTCACCCATGTCACCGCCTTGCCCGCGCTCATCTGCCTTAGCTTGCCTTAATTTTTCCTGCCATTGCTATACTTTTGCTGCCTATTGTCTTTGCCTTATCGTACCCACGCCAATGCCATGACTTTCTTATGCCATGGCACGTACGCCACATGTCGTCATGCCACATGCTATGCCCATCAACACTACCCATGCCAAATAACCTTGTAAATATGATATCCTAGTCATTATAAGGTCTGGAGGTCCATCATGTAAATCCCTCGCCCATGTTTGATCAATCAAGTCGAGGGGCTAACAAGCTTCCCCCACCAGATGAGCTCGTTGCCCTCAACGAATCAAAATCCAGATGCGCCTTGATTTGATCCTGAAATTGCCATAGAGACGGTCCTTTCTCCCAAGTTGCATCATACTCATGCTTTCTCGTATATTGAACCAGGAACTTTGTTCACTTGTTCTTTTTTGTTTTGACCTAGCGTACATTGATATAAAATCTTCTCAATATTCTCCTCAAATTGCTTGCACTCTACTGAAGGAGCACGTTTTGGCACCACCCTTGTAGGATCCTCAACATTTTCATGGAACAGTTTTCAGGAAACTCACATGAAAAGTTGGTTGAATTATGAGACGTCGGCAGATTCAGCCGGTAGACCACTTCACCCACCTTTTTATCAGCTTCAAACAAGCCATCATACTTTGGAATCATCCCTCGATAACACGTCTTGCTACTGATTTTCTTCCAAATCTATGGAGTAAGCGTCAGCTACAGCTTGTCACCAACATTGAATTCTAAAGGCCGCCTATTTCTATCGCCACTCCTTTTTATTATTTTAGTCGCTCTTCTCAAGTTGTCTCGGGCCTCAGCCAGTAACTCATTTTTGTCACGAGCATATCTATAAGCAGTAGGACACTTGAACCATAATTTAAACTAACCAACTTCGAGTGGTGTGTTAGGCTGTCTTCCTAACACTATCTCAAAAGGACTCATTCTAGTTGTTGAATACCTACGCAAGTTTTGACAAAATTGTGCATTGTCTAGTAACTCGACCAAATTCCTCTGATTAGCAGTCATATAATGACTCAAGTACTTTACAAGCAAATGATTGACGCGTTTGGTCTGCTCATCGATTTGTAGATGGTTTATAATCAAGAATTCCATATCAGCCCCCACGAATTTGAACAAAGCAATCCAAAACCGTCTTGTAGATCTCATCCTGATCACTCACAATATCTCTTGAAACCCCAAAGTTTTTTACAACATGTTTGTAGAATAATTCGGCATACTTCAGAAGAACAAACGATTAAAGTCGCAACAAAAATTCCATACTTTGAGAATCTATCTACCACCACCATAATTGATGCTTTGCCATCAACTTTTGGAAGCCCGTTGATAAAGTCCATTGAAACAAAAGCCCACAGACACTCCAGAACCTGTAGAGGTTGTAGCAAACCAAATTTTTTTTCTGTTCAATCTTGTCAAGTTGACAAACCAAACAAGTTTTCACATAGTATTCAACGTTATCTTCCATCTTCGACCAAGAGTAATTCGGGGATAGCAATACCAACATCCTTTAAACACCTAAGATACCAGCATAAGGAGTATCATTTGTCTTCTTTAGAAGAGAACAATGCAATCCAGAACCTTGAGGAACCACAATTCTCCCCCTTTGAAGTGCAACAGATTGTCCTCGATCCAATACCGCTTAAATGTCCCATCTTTTACTTGATCCATCAATTTCACAATGTATCGTTCACATAACATAACTTGATTGTATCCATAAAATCATATTTAATTCGAGTAAGTACATAAGTTGTAGCAAATACCCCTTTGTGGCTAAGTGCATCTGCAACCTGATTTTGTTTTCCAGGTTTGTGCACCCATATGAAGTCGTATTCAACAAAGAATTTTTGCAATCGGGCCTGATTCAAAAAATATTTTTGTTGAGTTTTGAAGTAGGTATTAGTCACATTTCCCCTGCATGCCACGAATGTTGTTCCCAGGAAGTACTCTCCAAACTTGAAGACTATGAATTACTGGAACCATCTCTTTGTCATGTGCAGAATAACGTTGCTCCGTAGCGTTCAACTTTCTGCTTTTAAATGCAACTGGATGATCCTCCTGGACCAACACACTGCCAACAACATAATCTGAAGCGTCAGTGTGTACTTCAAATATCAAATAAAAATCTAGCAACTTCAAGATTGGTTCGGATGTAATGGCCTTCTTCAATGCACGATTCCGACCAAACCCATGGGGCTATAATTCGAGATACCATTGTTTCTGGTACAGAAGTTCTTATAATAAATGGGAAATGTCCTACCTTTGAGTGCGGTTTGAACTATTAATTTACTTAGTTGGAAATAACCAATATAACTAGCACTAGTCAATATCTAATATCATGTATACGTGTCTTTCTTCCATAACGTAAACCAAGCATTCATCTTAGATTAAATCCTATTCGATAATCAAGCGTCGAAACATCTAGAAGGGTTGGCTTATAGTTATTCAATTAGAGATACCTCCCTCTCCTAACCGACCCTTCCTAAAATACTGGAAAAAAATCCATTTTTGTAAATTCTTTTGAACCTTACCTTTTCTTATTATTCCACCTAGATAAATCTAAATGGAAAAATTGATTAGGCCGAATAATTCCATATGCGAGATTCTTTTTCTGCAAATCTGTCAAAGGAACAACCCTTTTTGAATAGCCTACAATGAACTTCCAGGAATAATTTGCAAGCCCAAAACTAATCTTAGTTCCTTTATTCTGCTTGGTGCTTGCTAATCAACAATTTTTTACACCTTATTTGGGCACATCCGCACTTGGTTTTCACTAACCAAGTGGCTTAGAAACTTTATTTCACGACTTGCATATTCACACTTCTTCATCTTGACATAGATTTAATAAGCTCTAAGTCTTTCCAGCACTTTTCTTAAGTAGGACAAATGATCGTCAAGGGTTCGGCTATATATGACTTTTTCATCTAAGTAAACAACTAAAATGTTATCAAGATACTCGTAAAGAACATTGTTCATTAAAATACAAAAATTTGTCGGGCATTGGTTAGCCCAAATAATATTACAAGAAATTTAAAGCTACCATATCTAGTTACACAATTGGTCTTAGGGGCATCCTCCCCGGCTAACCTAACATGCCAATAGCCTGACCTTGGTTTTAACTTAGTAAAATAACTAGCATTTGAAAGCATGTCTAGTAGATCTTGAATCAAAGAGATCGGATACTTGTTTTTGACAGTTACTTTATTTAGTATGTTATAGTCAACACACATCCGCAACGTACAATCCTACTTTTTCTGGAACAAAACAGGAGCACCATATGGAGCCTTTGATGGTTGAATCAGACCAGCATTAAGCAACTCAGACAACTGCTTCCTCAATTCAATCAGTTTCATAGGCAACATGCAGTATGAGGCCGTGCAGGTGTTAAGATCAAGGAATAAGCTCAATTGCAATTCTGGAGGCATCACATCTTTGAATTTCTTCAGCAAATCTGCAACACAATCCGGGACCTAAATCTGTACATCTGGCTTGACTTTAATGAGTACAACAAGGTAAGTTTCCTCACCCCAGTTCAAGCTTTTCTCAAATACAATGGAAGAAATCAAAGCAACAATCCTAATGTTCTTTATTTTATCCCAGTAGGACCGAATACCTCTCACAAATCCGGGGTTTGTCCCCTGCATGAACAAAATTCCATCCAAATGAGAAATTGGAGCGACTTTGTTCTTCTTTAGAAAATCAATTCCCAAAAGACATTGAAGTTATCCAATGACACAACATTCATGTTGAACTTTCCAGACCAATGGACCAATATCATCAAAACATCTAGCGCCACCCCCTAACCAGGTTGCACCTTTGGGTTCACAGTCTTCATCTTCATCAAACACTTTGTCACTTGCAGCCCATACTCTTGAACAACTATAAAGGCAACAAAGGTGTGTGTGGCTCTGATATCAACCGTTGTCACGAAACTCTAGTTTTTAATTTTCAGATCCACATACATGAGTGTGGAATAAGCATCATCCAAATTATCCCCCGTAGTATTCACGTATGCAACTTCTTCCTTGGTAGCATTTTCTTCATCATTCGCCATAGTTACATAATCCAAAGTGTTCAACATCCTAACGGATTCATATAAGAAGCAACTTCCTATCCCTTCCCTTGTTTCTCCTCTTCAGCAAGAAGAACATTTATCTTTCCTTGATTGGACAATTTCATGCATCAACAAACCTTTTCGCCACCCGTTGGCCTGTTTATTTTTGACGAAGAAACATCTATCTTGCCTTTGCCTTTGTCATTTCCATATTGCTTCAGATTGTCTTTCTCCAATCCTTACTCTTTTTTTTCTTTGACTTATAAGAAGAGGCAAGATCATAATTTAGACCAGTTGAGTAAAAATCCATCAATGCGTCCGCTGCCACAATTACACTAGGCAGATCTTTAACTTTTTATCTACAAATTTCATTTTGTGCCCAGCTTGCATTTCGAAAATAAAATTGTGCAATTTATCCTCATATGACATGTTTTAGATGTCTAGCAACAAGGATAAAAAATCCTTCACATAGTCCTGAATAGAACCAGTCTGTCTCAACCGCTTCAAGCAATCCCTAACAACCCAGGATGAGTTCCTAGAGAAGAACTTATCCCTCAGCATGTCGTAGAATTTCTCCTAGGTATCAACCTTGGGTCTACCGTCACTTTCATCGTCTGCCTTTTTCGTATGCCACCACAACACTTTATCTCCTCTGAAATAATGCACCGACATGGTCAGTTTGTCCTTCTCTGGGACGTGAGCAGTAGAGAAGTAATGCTCCGGGTCCCATAAGAAGTTTTCCAGCTCATCGTCCCCTTTCACGCTATCGATTGCCTTTGGATTTGAAATCTTGATTTTGGTATGTTCTTCACCTCCTTGGGGAACATTTGCAACAACCCGTCGAAGGATCTGAATTTTTTTTTTAAGATCCTCGTTCTCCTTTTGTAATTTTTCTAACTACTCACAGCAGTTTCGTGAAAAGCCTGCAATTCTACCAGTTGGGTATCAACACCCTCACGAACGTATTTAAGTTCTATGTTAACACCATGGATCTTCATTATTATATCCACAAGATCCAGTGCATCGTTAGTTATTCCTACCAGCGCCTCCAACTTCTGAAGTCTTTCACGAAGTTTTGCATTTCCAATCATGATATTATCGACATTTCTCTGATCCCAGTTTTTACAAGATTAATTTTTTTTGTTTTGACACTACAGGACAGTCACACAACAATGACTCAGCCCTCTTCCTTTTCCTCTCATGTTTTGGTTTGCTGCTTAGAATATAAAAGGCAACATAAATCAAACAAGGCATATAGGTTACAGAAATCACTTCCCGACTTTATATTAAAATGGTGCTACAAAGAAACACAAACAACAGACTTACAAATTTTTCTGCTCCTTGACAAGTCTGCCTAGCCTATGCATAAATAGGCAAACATACCTTATCCTAACCTAACCGTTGACATCCCCAACTGCAAAGAATTTAAAAATTCAAATTTCAAAACAAACAACTGCCCAAGCCTACATAGCCACTCTTGCTGAAAAACAAGAAACTGCCCAACTGGCCAACTACCTTATATGTGCGTGACACATGGGTGTATCTTTCAAATTTTGGCGCCAACAAGCAACCTTGTCATGCCTTCACGCCATGCCAATATGGAGTATGTCTTGCGCGAATGTCTGTCAATGCCGCATGCCTAGCTTGCACATGACACTGCCTTTCTCGCGCCTATCTGCCTTGCGACGCCCTGCCTTCGCTTGCCTTAGTTTTTCATCCCTCGCTATGATTTTGTTGCATGTCGTCTTTGCCTATCCATGGCCACGTCAATGCCATGGCCTTGTCATGACTTGGCACCTAATCCACATGCCGTCGTGCCACAGTCCATGCCCATCAACACCTGACCATGTTGGACAGCCTTGTTAACATGATGTCATAGTCATCATAGGGTCGTGCCGAGGTCCATCATGTAAATCCCTCATCACGCCCATGCCATGCTTGATCAATCAAGCCGAGAGGATAATAGTAATCCATCTAATGACTGATCAAGGGTACTACATTTTCTCTAGTAAGTAGGCGAAAAAGCAACTCGAACAATTCATTTTTAATTTTAGTTGAAGGTATATTTAACAACCATAAAAACAACAAGAAATGGGGAGTACACAAACAATGATTCTTAGGGCTGCTATTACTGTATTAGTCAGTAATTCTTTTATCCTAAAAATGTGAACTAAAAATCTCAAATTCAAGATAATAGAGGATATTTTCGTCCAAAAAAAATTAAAATCCAAAGGCATATTAGTTAATTCCTAAATATACGCCACATGACGGAGAAAGCCCAATTGAGCCCTATTAGATTAATGTAAAAATTGCACGGGATGCCCTATTTGGTCGTCCCCATTTAACCTATATTAATTTTAAAAAAAGTTTTAACTTGTACCCACTTTTTAAAACAACTTCAACCCCCTTTCTTCCCCTCATTCGTTTTCTCCTCCTTCTCCTCCTTCTTTTTTTTTTCTTCTTCTTCTTATTATTATTATTATTATTATTATTATTATTATTATTATTATTATTATTATTATTATTATTATTATTATTATTATTATTATTATTATTATTATTCAGTTCATGGGAATGATGTTACCATAAGTATATTTACCAAATTATTAAAAATTAAATTATAAATAACTTTCTAAAGTAAGTACGTACATGTATGTAAATATAAGTCCAATTTCTTCAATTCACATTCTATTTTTTTTTAATTCGGCTTTGTACATTATCAATGAATTTTAACCTGTTGTGCTAAATTATTATCTAATTTTTTAAGATACTAATTCTACTTATAATAAACTTATTATCTTTACAAAAAATCAATTACATGATAGCATCAAACATGCTGAAATTCAATAATTATAGAACTAAACTCCAGTTAAAACATGCTGAAGTTTAGCAAATAGAGAATAAAACTTCAGCTACTAGAATACTTAAGTTCAACAATTATAAACAAAAACTTCAACAAATAGAGAATAAAACTTCAGCTGCTAGAATGCTTAAGTTCAGCAATTATAAACAAAAATTTCAGCAAATAGAGAATAAAACTTTAGCTACTATACTTAAGTTTAGTAATTACAAACAAAAAACTTTAGCAAATAGAGAACAAAACTTCAGCTACTATGCTTAAGTTCAGTAATTACAAACAAAAATCTTCAGCACACTTGGTTCAATAATTTTTACTACTTCGGGCCTGTCTACTAGAATTGTGAAGTTTTGCATGATTGACTTTGCTACTTCAGCCCCGTATGCTGAAGTTATGCAAAAAAGTAGGTACGCTTGTAATTTTTTTTGCAAAGCGAACACACGTTAAAATGTGATCCAAAAGGGAAGGGGGGAGGGGGGGGGGGAGGATTTGTATCTATACCCGCTTTTTGGGTCACGTTGTAACTTGTGTCCGCTTTGTAAAAAAATTACAAGCGTACCCGCTTTTTCGCGTAACTTCAGCATACATGCTGAAGTAGCAAAGGCAATCACGCAAAACTTCAGTATTTTAGTTGACGGCCCTGAAGTAGCAAGTGTGTTGAACCAAGTGTGCTGAAGTTTTTGTTTGTAATTGCTGAACTTAAGCATAGTAACTGAAATTTTGTTCTCTATTTGCTGAAATTTTTATTTGTGATTGCTAAACTTAAGCATAACAACTCAACCTTTATTCTCTATTTGTTGAAATTTTTGTTGTAATTGCTAAAGTTTTTGATTATGTAACTGGCGAATTTCAGCTCTAGAGCTATGTTTTTGTTTTGTAACTGGCGAATTTTAGCTTGTGTTTTTGTAACTGACTGAAGTTTTTATTTTGTAACTGGCGAAAGTTTTTATTTTGTAACTGGCGAAGTTTTTATTTTTGTAAATGACGACTAGAGCCGAAGTTTTTGTTTTGTAACTGGCGAAGTTTTTATTTTATAACTGTCGAACTTCAGCTCAAGAGTTGAAGTTTGTGCTATTTATTAGTATGAATCCACAATGATCTTCAAAGTGGGAATCACATCGTATGGCAATCCATGACGATTTTCAAAGTGTGAATTCACATCGTATAGTAATCTAAGTCATCGTGAAATCAAATAGCTAGTATTATTGCCAAATTACTTGTCGCGTTTGAGTTATTAGTACTTACCATTAAAATGAATTCTGAGTAAATAATAAGAAATATTTATTTAAAAGGGATAGCTAAAAAATAAACTTCGTCAAGAGTATCTCCACAACCGATGTCAATTACTGAAATATTTTCACAATCAACAACTTCAGAAAGGAGTAGCCTATCGGATTGATGACAGATATAACTTTGAGGAGGAGAAGGAACATGAGAAATGGGTCTAACGTTGTTTAAAAAATAGATACAAGTTAAAACCTTTTAAAAAATAGGTATAGATTAAATGGGGGTGATCAAATATGGTACTTTGTACAATTTTTACCCATAGATGCAAATGCGTTAAAATATCATGGTATAGCGAGTTTTCATACTGGTCAATAAAAATTAGCCAGTATTTACCAAGTCAATAAAAAATAGCCACTATTTTGCTGCAACAGGGACCAGTCCAGTATAATATACGGGAGTTCTGGTGCATTTGTGTACGAACTCCAGCATACTATGCTGTACCGGTATATTTTGCTAACTCCTGTAAAATTTACGGGAGACTAGAGCACTAGTGCTCCAAACTCAAGTATATTATACTGAACAATTATACTTGCTGGAACTTCCGTAAAATTTGTTGGAGTTCCAGCATAATTATGTTTGAACTCCCGTAAAATTTGCGGGAGTTTCAGCATAGTTATCCTGGAACTCCCCTAAAATTTACGGGAGTTCAAGCATACTTATACTGGAACTCCCGTAAAATTTGCGGGCGTATTTTTTTGGATTTTGAACAGTATTTTGCTCAGATTTAAAATAGCTAAATTTTGATGGCTTTTGAAAATTAGCTAATTTTTAAGGGTAAATTTCAAAAATAGCCAGATTTACCACTGGTCGTTGAAAAATAGCCAAGTTTCAAAAGTCATCGAAATTTAGCCACTTTAATCTGAGCGAAAACACTGTTCAAAATCTGGAAAAATATGCCCGCAAAATTTACTGGAGTTCCAACATAATATGTTTGAACTCCCGTAAATTTTACGGGAGTTCCAGGATAACTATGCTGGAACTCCCACAAATTTTACTGGAGTTCAAGCATAACTATGCTGGAACTCCCGCAAAATTTTACAGGAGTTCCAGCAATATAATTGTCCAGTATAATATACCGGAGTTTAGAGCACTAGTGCTCCAGTCTCCCGCAAATTTTACAGGAGTTAGCAAAGTATACCAGTACAGCATAATATACTGGAGTTCGTACACAAATGCACTAGAACTCCCGTATATTATACGGGACCGGTCCCTGTTGCAGCAAAATAGTGGCTATTTTTTATTGACTTCGTAAATGGTGGCTATTTTTCACTGACCAGTATGAAAACTGGCTATACCATGAAATTTTAACAATTTTTAATGACCAACCGTAAATCTGACTATTTTTAAATTTCACGCTACAAATGCCCATGGGTTAATGATTAATTCGACAAGCCCATTAACGTCCAAGAAGGAAACTGGAGCCCATAAATTGTCAGTTTTCCCGACTTAGCCGAGGCAGCAACTGTCCTCGGTCCTTTCCATTTCTGTAAATCAAAAAGAGATCTTTCTTCTCCACTCTACTACTCTAAGCTGTGATCTACTGATCTCATTTTCCATTTCCCTCTTCTCGCTTCACGGATTCTCAATCCTTCACCAAATTTATAACTATTTGTAATAAATAATGACAGATTCCTTCAGATTCCAACAACGTAAACTTGAATACAAGCGTTTGGTTCCATCATTTCTGTCGTCTCACCGTACTCTTCTTACTCTTCTTTGGAGCATTGGATTTATTCTTATGGTCGCTTGGCAAAGGACTGCAGTGGATCGCCTTCTGATGTATCGAGGTTGGGGCCCACCTCCTCGGCCCATCCCTAAGCTACGGCCTCTAGTCTTAAATCTCTCCGATTTCGGAGCTGTTGGCGATGGCGTCACTTTAAATACGAAGGCATTCGAAAGGGCAATATCGGAAATTCGAAAGCGAGGTGGCGGCCAGCTCAACGTTGAACCTGGTTATTGGCTCACGGCGCCGTTTAATCTCACTAGCCACATGACGCTCTTCTTAGCTGAAAATGCAGTTATACTTGGAATTGATGTAAGTATCCTGTGCGTATTAGATATCGTTTAATTTCCCAGTGCTAAACTGTTTGATAAGGTTCGGTTTTTAGCTCCGCCAGATGTGTTGCTTGTTCAAAAAATTCAACCTTTAGTAGTAATTGCAGGAAATTTGGTTACTAACTCCAATAGAACGAGTGATTTTACTTGTATTTCAAGTTCTAATACCAACCGGAGACCTGATAGTTCACCCCTTTAGTGTACATAGTTGGATTTTGGGATCAATAGTGATCGCAAGATCCCAAAACCGTTAGGTCACCTGCAACTCAACATGCAATGTAATGGTGGAAATGTCAGACTTCACGGTGGAGAAGTGGCGACGGGTCTAAAATTTAAAGAAAAAAATACTACTATTATTTACTCTGTGCAATTTGTTATGTTACTCGAGGATACTGGAGTTCGGATGGGGTAATAAAAGGAATCTAATAAATGTTACTAATATATCTTAAAAGATTTAGGATAGGTCCTAATAGTAATTTTATGTTGAGTATGCCTAATAGGGCTGGAACGTAACCCTTTTCTGTTCCTTTACTAACAACAACCACAAGTTACTGCCATTGTGTATGTACACGCATGAAAAATTGCAGATATTGGGGGGGGGGGTGAATTTTGCACCTACACCTGTCGGAAGTGGTCAGAAATATATAAGAGGACGGTATAGGAATGGCAGTAAGCAACAAGGGCAGATGCTAACAAAATGCCTATTTTTCCATGTAAAGAAAAAACAAAATATGCCTGTTCTATATGCATGTGCACGAGAAAGTCATTTATCTAGGGAAGAACAAATGCAGTTACACCTATCAGGAATGCCCAAAATTACGCATCTATGCTGAAATGAGAAGATGGTACTGACCTTGTTATGTGCGGAACTGTTAAATTTAGTTGCAGAGACTAATGCTATAAAATCAACTGAAGTTTATTTAACTCTTGGATAGTTCAGACTCGTGAAAGATGGCTACAGTTCGTTGTTTGCCAATAGACTCAACTGCTATTGGACTTCTGGGACAAACTTTGACATGAGATCCTGTCTCTATTAATGTGTCAAAGTTCATCTTATATTAAATGGTTGAGATTGATTACTGTTTGAAGCTTTTATTAATTGGTTCATTTATTTCCTTCTTTCAACTGTAACTTCAGCACATGTTGTTTTGTCACATCCTAACAATTGTTAGGTCTATTGTGGTACAACAGTATAGGCAAGTATGCTCGGTCAAAGGTCATATATGTACTCTTGCTAAATTATAAGGATTTAAATGCATGTATCAGGACGAGAGCTATTGGCCACTATTGCCTCCTTTGCCATCATATGGTTATGGAAGAGAACGTCGTGGGCCACGTTATGGAAGTTTAATCCATGGGCAAAATCTTAAGGATGTCGTCATAACAGGTAAAGTTGTAATACCTTACTAAAAAGCTGTAAAGTAGTTTTTCAATTATTCCTTCAATTTTGCATCAGTGCTAATTTCTCACTGTTTACAAGTTAATATAAATAACTATACATTTGAAGTGTTTCCCAAGTTATCTGTGTGGTAGTTAAGGCCTGGTGAGAAGGACCCTTTCCTCTTCAAGATTTGTGCACATGCTAAGTTATTAAGTTTGTCTAGTGTTTCCCAATATATCTTGTGTTACAGATAGGGTTAAGAAGCTCAAAATAGTAAAACTATAATAATAAAATATGTATGGTCACTGTCACGTGTGCTGTTCTGCAGAGTGTTCTTTGTCCCCTATCTCTGCTTTTGGCCTCTAATATTGACTTGATAAGCTATGTGTCTTGTTTTCGGATAACTGTGTGTTGCCTCTGCACCATGTTTTCTCCTATAGCGACAAGCTCGCCAAAAGAAGTGCATATTTAAATGTGATACTGAAACATTGATTGAGCATAGTGCGAAAATGTTTCTGATTGTTTAAACAATTGAGCGACAGGCCATAATGGTACCATTGACGGGCAAGGCCGATCATGGTGGGAGAAATACCGCAAAAAGCTTTTGAATCACACAAGGGGCCCACTTCTTCAACTTATGTGGTCGAAAGACATTCACATTTCTGATGTTACATTCCGTGATTCTCCATTCTGGACTCTCCACCCTTACGACTGCCAAAATGTTATTATCAGAAATGTAACTATTTTGGCTCCATTGTCTGATGCCCCAAACACTGATGGAATAGACCCTGGTGAGTCCTCCTTATTCCCTTGTATTAAGAAATCTTTCTTCATGCCTTTCTTGATCCCTTGGTTTTGTGTCTGTAATTTGGATATCGGCTTTCTGCCATTTCATCACCTTTGATCTTTTAAATGCTTGTATTGACCTGCCATAGACATATGCTCTGTAGGAATTGCTTTCTCAAACCAAAAAACTTTTGTAATATGCAGACATAATTGTCAAAAAGAATAAATTTGCTCCATCTCATCCAAGACTTCCTTTCCTTAAAAACTAATGCATTCAGGGCAAGTGTATAAAATACCTTCATACCAGCAGAAATATATTGTTTTGCTCTTCACTCCTTGACTTTTCAAACAATTGTTTCAATGAACACTACTAGTTCTTAACAAGCTACATTATTAGACATGCTAACTTTTACTGTTTGGTAGGCATGGGTTTTCTGAAGATTTGCTTTCTATTTTAGAAAGAACTAGCCATGTTTTATCTCACTCTCTCTATATGATCTTAAGTCTGAAATGGTTCATTCATTTTGGGAAGGAGGGACTTGTGAGGTTGTAAACTGGAAGACTAGATCATTTTTACATGTTCAATGCTATTGCATAAGTATGTTTTTCTGTGTCATATCCTTTAAGACAAAAATATTGAGCAGATGGATCTTATATTCGTTGGCCTATGCAGATTCGTGCGAGAATATGGTGATAGAGGATTGTTATATAAGTGTGGGGGATGATGGAGTTGCAATCAAGAGTGGCTGGGATCAGTATGGAATTGCATATTCCCGGCCTTCTTCCAACATCACTATCCGTAACCTCATAGTCCGCTCAATGATTAGGTAATATTTGTTTCCCTATTATATTATAATTTACCTCAAGTTTACTCCTTGCCGGAAAAAAAAATCATTTCCTGTTGTTATTACCTCTCTGGATCTGTCAGCGTAAAAGTTATGCATAATCCCTGCTGCATTAATTTTTTTCATCACTAACTTGCGGTTACATATTTATTTTCTCACTTCATCTCTAGAGACTAAGTCAGAGCTTGAGTGCTGCATCCTTATGGTTTTAATGTCAACTGACTCGTTCATTATTAACAGTGCAGGAGTATCAATTGGAAGTGAAATGTCTGGTGGAGTGTCAAATATAGTAGTGGAGAATCTCCTTGTATGGAACTCAAAAAGAGGTATAAGAATTAAAACTAGCCCAGGAAGGGGTGGTCATATTCGAGATGTAAGCTACCGCAACCTGACACTAGAGAACGTTCGTGTGGGCATTGTAATTAAGACTGATTACAATGAGCATCCTGATGAAGGTTATGATCCAAAAGCCCTTCCAGTTATTGAGGATATAAGCTTTACTGGTATTCGTGGACAAGGAGTTCGAATACCAGCACGTATTTATGGAAGCCCTGAGATTCCTGTTCAGAATATTACTTTTCAGGACATGTCCGTAGGAATAACATACAAGAAGAAGCATATCTTCCAATGTTCTTTTGTTCAAGGACGTGTTATTGGAAGAATCTTCCCTGCCCCATGTGAGAATCTTGATTTGTATGATGATGGAGGAAAACTGCTTAGGCGAGCAACAACACAGGATACGAAGGACTTGGATTATGATGGTTGAGACGAAAGGTGCTTTATTCCTTAAATGTAAATGTTGGTACAACAGCTGATGGCTCGTCACCGGCAACATTTGATCTTCTTGATCCATCGAATCCACGGTCTAATGCTGGGAGGTTAGAGCATGTTCTAAAGTGTTTGCAGTTGTTACATAGATTTGCAAAAATGAAAGGAGTACATGGATGGAGTACCCACCTGGTGAGCTCTTAATAGGCAAACATTGTCTCAATCTCCCCGGAGAGGGGTACTAGTTTGGCTTGCGAGACTGCGCCAGGAACAGAAGCTCCAGTACCCACAGTAATACCCAGGCTGGTTGGACATCTGCCATCAATACAAGTGCACAAAATTCGTCATGTTTTATTGCAAAAGATGAAGTTGGATGTCAATTCTTGGAGAAATCGCACAGGCCTGGAGAGTGGGGACATCAAGGGACATGCTCCACATCTCATTCATATTTTTTCTATTTTATTTTGTTTAATCTTCTGGTTCGATATGTCGGAAAAAGGTATCGAATTGTGGAAAAAATGGTGTAGGTGGTCTTTGTATAATTGTATATTTACTTCAGTTCCATAAAAATATTATAGAACACATTCATACATTAACAGATACAATATCTTATTCACCCCCCAGGTTATACAGCACCGTTGACACACTAACTTGTCCCGACTATCGTCATTTACTTTCAATTAAAGATTATTCCTCATCTCGAATTTGGTGCATATGCTTCCATTAGGATATGGGTGGATATAGCTTGTCCCTACTTAGCTCATTGCATAAAAAGTTAGATTGTGTATGTTAAAAACAAGTATTTGGTTTTGTACGGCATCATTTGTTCCAAAAAACATTTTCAAGCTTTAATCAGTATATCACTACTTTGTTATCTAAATAGCTTCGTTTGGATGAACATTTGGCTCAATGAAGGATGTCATAGTTCTACTATAGTACTCCCTCCGGTCCAAAATAGATGATTTTTTGACTTTTTTCTTGGCCAAAATATCGTGGTATAGTTAGTTTTCACACTTGTTAATGAAAAATAGCTAGCATTTACCAAGTCAATGAAAAATAGCCACTATTTTGCTGCAACTATAATATAGTTGCAGTATATTGTGTACGAACTCCAGCATATTATGCTGGAACGGTATACTCTGCTAACTCCTGTAAAATTTGCGGGAGACTGGAGCACCAGTGCTCCAAACTCCAATATATTATACTGGACAATTATACTTGCTGGAACTCCTGTAAAATTTGCGGGAGTTCCAACATAATTATGCTTGAACCCCCGTAAAATTTGTTGGAGTTCCAGTATAGTTATCCTGGAACTCCAGTAAAATTTGCGGGCGTATTTTTCCGGATTTTGAACAGTGTTTTCGCTCAGATTTAAAGTGGCTAAATTTCGATGACTTTTGAAACTTGACTATTTTTCAACGACCAGTGGTAAATCTGGCTATTTTTAAATTTCTCGCTTTTTCTTGTGGTCCAAAATAAGTGATTTTTCCAGATTTCAAGAATGAATTAATTATTTTTTTTGTCCTTGAAGCAAATAGCGTTGGAATATGTATTAGAAGTATTTACGTGAGATAATAAAGGTTAATATGGTCAATTTCATTGCTAATTAACGGGTTACATGATCGTTTCTAATGAGGCAGGAAGATAAATTACAAGAACTCCAGTCCTGGCTAACTACTAACCTCTAGGTAAACCTTAAACCACGGTGCTCCACACAACCCTATAAACGACCACCTGTCGCAAACGGGTTTTGCGAGCACCACCGGTTAGGTCAGCCTAACCAAGGTTTTACTGTTGAGATTAGTAACTGCCTGGTCTATATAGTTCTTAATCTAATACCTCATTAGGGTGATACAGTAAACAATTAGTCACAAAACATGCTTTTAACAACTTGCAGAGAGGCTAAGTCTAACACTTGAATATTTTGCCTATCATTTAGGCTAAATAATAACAGAATAAAGAAAGAGAAGGGAGAGAAACAGTACCGGAGACCTTGAGTTTGTGGCCAAGAGACCCTTTTTGATTTTTCTATACAAACTTGAAAATGTTACAAAGGATTTTTACAAAGAGAGAAACTAGAAAGAAGGGAGAGCGTTGGCTAACTTCTTGATTGATGCCCTCCTCCTAAACTAAATTGATCCTTATATAATGGATCTGCTGGTAATAAAACAAAAATTAAAACAGTATTGGCCGACACAATAATTATACTCCTGGCCGACAAGATAAAAAGAAAATCCTATATAATTATAAACGTACAAAATACTTTATTAAAGTAGATTCCCTTCCATAATCAAGGGGCCCTTTTATTAAAGTTATTTGTCTTCATTACCTCGAATTCAATGATGGGGCCTTCAATAATTCAAGCTTTTTCTTTTCCTTTTTCTTTTCTTTTTTCTGAAAATTTTTCAGCATTTTCCTTCAGCTTTTCAAGGAAGTCTTCTAATTCATCAATATTGACATATGTCTCCGAGGTGCTTTGAGCTTCCCATGCTACATATTCTTCATTGTTGGAAATATTATCCAAAGAAGCCATGGATATATCATCATTGATTTCCATTCCGAAATTCTTTGCTAAATCTCTTTTTATTTCTTCAAAATATGAAGCCAGAATTTCTTTCTTGGAGATTGCTCCCTTCTTCATTTGAAGATTCTTCGTAATAACATCAAAAGGACTTGATTTATCCTTAGAAGCATTTGCTTTGTCCATTTTGACATATTCTTCTAACTTGGCTTGGATTTGTTGAATTAATTCCTCACCAAATATTTTGCCCTGAGGGTCTGTCTGGAGTAACTTGGTCCAGAATTTATTATAAAAAATTCTTTGAAGGCAAGGAATACCTTCTTCGGTATAACTACATTGGACATCTCATTTCATAATCCACGAGATTGCAAATTCTATAAAGAAATACATTAAAGCAATTCTGTCATAGAAGATATTATCTTTTTGTAGTAAAATTATTTTGGGAGATATATCTACCCATTGAGCATATAAACTTTTAAACAAGGGAGGAAATATTTCTATTGATGGACCATATAACTTCCACCATTTAAAAAACCAATTTGGAATTGGTTGATTGTTCATATTAGAACATAACTTGATAAACCAAGAATGTTTCCTATTAGGATTTTCATACAAAAAAGTTTTATTAAAACTTTCAATATAGTCCCAATAGTTAAATTTAACTTGGACTCTTTGTTCAGGATGAGTATATTCTCGATCCTTAAGAGTACTCATTCCCCATTCATCTGAAGGTATGACCTTCTTGATAATAATCTTAGAAAAATTATAAATTTTTCTTGTATTGGCAGGATAAAAATGCTGAATGTCAGCTGATCCGATGGTAGAGAGTATTATCTCATAGTGAGTCCTTTATTTATAAGCAGGAGTAGCGTATGACGCTGTGTCAAAATACCTGTTCATTATTTGCCAGGGATTATCCTTCCATTTAAGGTCAGATTGTTCCAAAAGATTGTGTCTTTGCGGTTATAAACCTCAAGATTTTCACTATTGCCCTCTGTTATTACTGAGGAATAGGATGGTGTATTGGATGAAGCTCCTTCATCCTTTTTGGATTGTATAAAATTCATAAATTCCTTGTATAATGGATGATCGGTATTACCTCCAGTAAGATTGGCAGCTATAAGCTGTCTATTTCCCATTTGAGCGAGAATATTATTCTCTTTGCTATTATTTGAGTTTCTGCCCCTTCCTCTTCCTCGAGGAGGCCTATATGTTGGTCTCATTTTCTGCATAGAAATAAAAGTGTTATTAGAAAAAATAACGATCTTCCATATTATCAAGATCTAGATCATGTATATGGTCTATATTATTAACATCCTCAAAATAAATATTTAAGGAATTATTAAAATGTTCTATCATATTATCAATTTATGTATAATCATTATCAGAAAATTGACCCGATAGACCTATCTCTTCTTCTATATCATCCAGAACTCTTTCTTCTATGATATCTTCTATTATAATATCCATGATAAGACTTTGTAAGTCTCTGGGTAGAGCTATGATCTGTAAAATTGTAATAGTAGTCCTTTCACCAAGGATTAATGTATAAAGATTCATAAAAACAATATTGAAAGAAGAACTATGAGTTCAAATATTCTCCGGAGAGAAAATCAGGAAGGGTATTATCCGATCTTTTTTTTATAAAAAATGTCAAAATCAAACGGTGCTAACAAAGCTTGCCACCTTGCAAACATTTGTTTTGAAACATCATGTTTGAAATCTTTATTAAAAATAAATTTTGCAGCTTGGCAATCAGTTTTAATAATAAATTTCTGATTATATAAATCATTTTGAAATTTTATAATACATTTGACTATAGAAAGAATTTCTTTTGCCACAGTCGCATAGTTTTTCTAGGCAGTACTCCACTTTCCAGAATAAAATTGAACAAGATATTCTTGTTTATTGGTCGGTGAACATTGTTTTAAAATACCACCGTAACCAATATCAGAAGCATCTGTTTTAACTATTTTTTTCCAAGTAGGATTGGCAAGAGTTAAACAAGGAAGGTTATGAACCTTCTGTTTAATCCTTTTGACTGAATCAGTATGACTGTCAGTCCATGCTTTAAGATTCTTCTTTAATCTATCATAAAGAAGAGCAGTATCCTGAGCAAGGTCCTTTATAAAAGGAGAGATATAGTTTAAGCTACCAAGAAATATTTGGAGCTGAGTTTTATCAGTAAGTATATCAGGAAATTTAGAAGCAAATTCAATACTTCTATTGATAGGAATAATCCTACCTTTCTCAATGTTATGACCCAAATATCTAACAGAAGTTTGGAAAATCATCATTTTTGGTTTTGATATAACTAAACCATTTTGAATTATAATCTTCTTAAATAAATCAAGATGTTTAAAATGAGATTCTATATTTTTTGAAAATACTAGAATGTCATCAATATAAACAATTATAAAATCCGTATAAGGAAGAAAGATATCATTCATAATTTTTTGAAATTCTGATGGAGCATTTTTCAAACCAAAAGGCATAATATTTCATTCATATTGGCCCATTGGTACATTAAAAGCAGTTTTATATCTATCTGATTCAGATATCTAAATATGCCAATAACCTGATTTTAAATCAAATTTTGAAATTTATCAAGTAAATCCTTTTTATTAGGAATATGATATCTAATCCATTTCAAAGCCTTATTAAGAGGTTTATAATTAATAACTAAACGAGGAACTCCTCGTTCTTGTTCAGCATGCTTATTTACATAAAAAGCAGTATAGGACCATTTGGACTTGGAAGGTCTAATTAAACCCTTTTGTTGTAAGGAATCAATTTCCCTTTTGCATAACTCTAAATATTCAGAGTTCATTTGGCAAGGTCTAGCCTTGGTAGGAATATTATCCTCCAAAAAATCTTCTTCATAAGGAAGATTTATAATATGTTTCTTTCTACTCCAAAATTGATTTGGGTGATCACCACAAATAGAAGTAGAGAACTGATTTTTGAGAAAGTTTATCTTCTCAATCAATTTAGGATTTTTTACATCCTGATCAATAGTAATAGAACAAATTTCATTTTTCAAAAATTCAATTTGATTTTCTTTTGAAGAAATATTATTAGAAATAATCTCGTTTAAAAAACGTTGGACAGGTTGAGTTATAAACTCAAAAGTGATATTTTTACCACTATAAGTGCCTGTAAAACTTTTTGTATCCCAATGTTCTAAAGGCATTAATTTTATAAAAAATGGGACACCAAGTATAACATCTCTGTCTATATCTTTTACTAAGACAAAAGTTTGAGGAATACAAATATCATGTTGACAAATATAAGCTTTAGGTAATTTATAAGAAATACCCATAGAACTACCACTAGCATTTTTTAAACGATGAGTGGTTTTATGAAAATATCTAGAAGGTATTACCCCTTCTTTCACACAATTCAAATATGCTCCACTATCAAATAAAGCAATAAACTCTTTTTTGGAATTGTAATCTATTAAAAGAGTTATTTTTATTAAAAACTTTTGTGTAACAAAATATTGTAGTTTTTCTAAAAATTCTTCTTCAGGAAAATCAATGGTCGCAAGTAAAGTACTGGCAGTATTTTCTTCTGAAGAACTTGGAGCTGTATTAAGCTCAATAATCTTCTCATTGGAGGTTGGAGTAATTACTTCAAAGTTTTCTAATTTAAAAACTCTTTCATCCAAAGCTATATGAGAAGCTTTTAATTCCGAGAATTGTTTCTTGAGATAACTTATCTCTGTACTCAAATCTTAGACTGTAGCTGGTCTATCCAGCTGGGGTTTATTTTTCACCATTCTTTGAATTGGAGACATGGTGTAAGGTCTTGGTGGGGATGGAATGTCATCCACTTTTGATTCTTCCGCTAAATTAGTAGGAAGTTTATCAATGATTTGTGACCTTAATTCAGAGTCTTTGATAACCCTTAACAACTCTATCATGTTGTCGTTAGTCAAAACGTTAAGTTCCAAGTCTTTAAACTGGGAATAAATATTGGAGAGTTCATCATTAGGAAGTACTTTTGGTCATCTTCACAAGATGAAATATAATCTTCTTCATGAAGTACTTTCAAGTCTTCACTGGTTGAAGACTCGTGACCTGATTCATAGTCAGAACTCTCCGGAGAAGAATTTAGGAGAATCTTATAAAGAGAATCTTTAATATTCTCATCTAGATCAAGTTCTTTAATTTTGTCTTTGATCCTGCAATCTCTTGCATAATGGCCTACTCGTCCACATTAAAATTTCTCCCAAAATTACTTAGGGTTGGAGATGCCCCAAGTAAAACAGAAATACTGTAGAGAGAAAATCACAGCAAGTAAACAACTAAAAATCACGGAACAAACAGAAAAAGTAAATGAAGCATGAGTAACTGTATAAATAATGTGACTGTAAATGAGTTTTAGGGATGCAACATACCTCGTATTGAGCGAAAGAAATAGGGTTCTGCGACCTCAAAAGAGAAACCCCCAAATTTGCAGATTTCTTAATCTGTATGAAAACGTCTAAAAATTCACTTATTTTGAATCGGATACAATTACGTGAGGATCTCCTCTCTTTTTTGGGCGCATGATTGAACATTCAATAATATTATAGTACATGATAATCATCATAGGTTACGATCAGAACGTCATTTTCCTAACAGTAATTGGTATAACTGTATTAACAAGGTTTTAACCAAGTACAGCTAATACATAATATACTTTATGCCGCTTTTATATATGGGAGAAATTAAACAAACCGGAGATATATTTTTAATACCTCATCACAGACGCGACGACCCCTAGATTCATCTAGTACGTCAAACAATTTACATAAGCGCTTGTTATCCTACGTGACTCAAGTCACATAACAAGAAGCTTTTCTACCAATAAGGGCAGAAAAATAAGATGAAATAGGAGTAGGACTTCCAAATTACAATAAAATGATACAGCAGCTCGCATCTACATCCTCCAAAAGAAAACAGAGGGCCTCTAACAACTACTTATGATATACCAAGTACAGTTTATACGCTCAGACGATTTTTAGTTCTTTAAGCCATGCAGTGTGTAATGGGCACGGATCAGGTTTCCCTTCTGCGATTGCCTTCTCAGAGAGTGAATAGAACCATCCGTTTCTCCATTTGAACTACAAACACATCAGACAAATAGGATGGTTAAAACACACAATTCAAATTATAATGTCAATTAAGAAATCTAAATTTCTTACCTCCTTGACAGCTGTTGGAAAGTGTGCAACCGCTCGGGAGTAAGCGCACAGCCTATCCTCCATCGCTTCCTCAAAAACTAGACCTTTCTCTGCAGCTGCTGCAGCTGCAAGCTCAGCAATCAGTTGAGACACCTGAAAACAGTGAACTAAAATAATAACATCCTGGCATCTACATTATCACCTGTATTTGCTGCAAACAATTAGAAAGAAAGCGAAGCATCCAACTTTCAGCTCCTCTTATTAATAGCATGTGCTTGACTATGACCAAAATGGCCATGGAAAACCACATTAGTTTGGAAAAATGAGGGGGGCAAAAAGAGGAAAAGCAAAGAAATGGGTGATGCGGAGAGCCTGAAACCCAGCCTAGGTTAGGTGGTACTTGCCTTTTCATGTGGACAAGGGTGACTCAATTTGGTAAAACTGGAACAAGAACTTTCCAGACTGCATTTAGCCCCCATTGCATACAATGTATAGTTGGTCTAGACACTGACACAACATGGATTAGAAGATCCAAGAATTACTGTAGAACCGAATAAAAATGCTATGCTCCATTGATGCGGCCTCGAGCAACAATTACGGTAACTATACAATAGAAACAGAGTTGATGAGAACCAAAACCAGTTTCTCTTGATACACTACATATATGTAAGCCACTAATACCATGAATATCGTCAATACGCAGTGTTTTGGTTAATTCTATTTCCACTAGTGAAATCTTCTGTGCGAGATCTGAGCTGCAAACGTTCCATATTCTTAATAATATGTACGTGAAAATAAGCTGAAAAGTGAATTAAAGTATCAGTAGTTATTTGAGCTTTCCTATTACCTCATACAAGGTGTCTATACTTAGGCTAATGCTGTATGGTGGGCCGGCTGGGACCGGGACTGGACCGGGCCCGCGGTCTTAACGGGCTAAACGGTCCTGGCGGGCCGGTCCCCAATGGTGTAGGAAGCCCGTGGCGGGCCGGTTCACATCTTTAAGCCCACGATCCCGGGACCGGCAGGCGGGCATGGGCCGGTTCAACCGGGCCTAACGGGCTTCAACGACTCTTCTTAAATTTTTTTTTATTTTTAAAAAGACCAATGGTCAGATTTTAAAATCGAGCCGTTGGCCTTCATAATTTATCCGTTGGCCACTTTAAAAAATAGTCATTTGGCCCCCAAACTTTATTTTTAACCCCAAACTTTATATAATTACACTTTTTCTCAACTCTCAACTATAAATACCCCATTCTTTCATTTTTACTCACCAATTCATTAATCTCTCTCAATCTGTATCTATTTTCTCTTCTATAATTGCTTATTTTATTATTGCAATTTCGTGAAAAATTGTGAAGTTGGTGAATTGAAGTATTCAAGGCTTCAAGTCTTCAACGATTTTCAAATTTCAAGAAGTTGTTCAGCAATTCGGTAAACTCGTTCCAACCCTTAAGTTTTAAGAATATATTTTTGTATGTTCTAATGTAATTAATATGGTATTTTCTTTGAAAAAAATGTTTGGTGGTAAGGGAAAAGCTAAAATTGGTGAAAGTAGTCGCCAACCTACTACCCTTCCCCCGACTCCTCGACCCAGACATGTTACCCATCCTGCTGCTCCTAATATTCTTGATAGTGATAACCCTTATTTTCAATTTACCGATAGTGAATTTTGCCATAACGTTGTACCAGGTCAAAGATTAAATGAAGAAGTTATGAATGTTCTTTACCCTAATGAAACTATCTTAGAAAATGATGAGGAAAATGAGGATGTAGATGAAACCCAACTGGATTTAGACGATACACCTACTAGTCCTGTTAATAACCCAACTTGGAATTTTTTTACTCAAGTAAGAGAACAAAATAAGGCTAAGTGTAACAATTGTGGGAAATTGCTGACACATAAATATACTGGAGACCGTAGCGGCAATGTAGATGAAATTATATGTACGAAAGTTTAGTAGTTGCAATGTAGATTATGTTGTAACTTGTACTTAGGCACATCTTCTTTAGTTTTTTTTCTCTCCTTTTAATGGTGGTATTAGTACATTGTTGTGCTCATTCCATTGGGGGAAGAAGACTAAGAAAATATGCCATTTTTGGTAATAAAAATTATAAGACGCCTTTGAATATCTCTTTGCAATATTTTTTTTGTCTTTTAACTTGCAATTTATTATAAGCTATAATATATATACATAACATACTATATATATATATATATATATATATATATATATATATTACAAAACAAGATTTTTCAAAATGAGGGCCCCACCCCCAATGACCACTAACGGTCATATTGCACAAATAGCCGTTTTTTTTAATTTACAAAACTAACCTTCTCTAACACTATAAATACCCCCTCCCTCTTCTTCATTTCAATACTCAATACTCATTTCTCAATCAAAATTTCTCTCAATCTCTCAATCTCCAATTTTCAAGACTTCAAGTCTCAATCTCAATTTTCAAGTTAAATCATGCCTCGTTCGGAAAGAGTACGCTTATTTGTTTCGCAATACTATGAAGTGCTTGAAGAAAATGAAGAAGGCTAAATATTAAAGTTCAAGAACTGTGGAAGAGTTAAATTTTAGTTCAGGGTGTACCGCAGGCATTTTAACGAGGAATATAAAGTATTGTGTTAAGGGTATTTATCCGCAAATTCGGCTTTAAGATTTTTCAATAATTTGTGTTATTTTAAAATTATTAGACGTATTTATAGTTCATGTTGTACTTTGTTATTAATTTATTATACATGCCAATTTAGTTTTACTATTGTTTTGTTATTTTACTTTTTCGTCAAGCACTTTAATAATTAGATTTCTATATTATATATACTACATATATTTATAGCCATGTATAAGAGCAATTTATATATATACATACATATATGGTTTACAAGAAATTGCCTTACACAAAATTTAAAAAAAAAGCCCGAAAATAAAAAAGCCCGTTATGCCCGCTAATCCCACGAGCCCGGCCCATTTAACCCAAGACCATATGGGCTTAGGCCCGTCACGGGCTGGTTCCACCCATTGAGCCCACGAAGCCCGGGACCACCAAAGCCCGGGACCGCTAAGCCCAGGCCCATTTAGGTACGGGCCCGGACCACCATACATCCTTAACTTAGGCTATAGCAACAACAGCAATACAAATCAGTTTGTGTTCTCTATCTCTCAGTTAAAACCTAAGTTGCTCGGACTCGGGTGCGGATATCTGATACGTGGACGGATCCGATTATCGGGTTCAACAAAATCTAAATTTTAAGATTCGGAGGTGCGGATCCGGATAGGGATATGGATATGGGAGCGCGGATTTGGCTAATAAAAAATAGAGCTATAAAAATATTGTAAATTTTGAGAGACATTCTAAGAAAAACTTATATAAATATTGTAGAATTTGATCTTTCATTCTCCAAGATGGACATTATTCTTTCATTCTCCTAAATCTGTTTTATTTTTTATTTTGAGAAATCAAAATCTCAATTTTTCTCCCAAATTTGTCGATGGACTCCGGTCAAAGTGTCCGAAGTCAGTTGACCGAATCCGGGACATATCCGGCTCCCGCTCCGGTCCCCGTCTCGTATCGGGACGGGGACGGCACCAAAATCGAAGTGCACACACAACTTAGCTTAAAACAAGGTAGCTTCTTTTGATTTTTTATTTTATTTTATTTTATTTTGAAACTAACAGTAGTCTTAAAGGAGTTATGCTGTAAGGGTAGTTGATTCTAAGACCTGAAACAAGATAAATAAATAATGCAACCTAACCTTTCAAAAGCAAATTAAAAGTGGATATCTTTCAAAGGATTTCATCGATGAGTCACTCACCTCAGAGCGATACTCTTTTTCAACAGCTCCTACTGTTGCTCCAGGATGACGAGCTCCAACAAGCATGAAAGCACATATCCATATAAGCTTCTCCAACATTTGCTTCTGAAAAGGCTCCTTCTCAAGTACCTGTTTTTTCACAAACACAAAATGCATTACAGATCTGAGTAGCTGATTAGTGCAGGCTACTACAAGGCACAGTGCTTGAAGATGAATAATGGACTTCCTGGACCTTGTAAACTTGTAGGTGAAAATTAGAAAAGGGGATGCAATTTCCAAAGACTTCACTTGGTAAGGTTCTTCAATCAATTGCAGTGATTTGACATCACCTTTCAATTTGAATTGCAAAACCAGAGTCCCCTTTTGGACAAGACAGTTTTACCCTTTTGCGCAGGGAAGCGTCTCCTTTTGAAAACTAGGGCAGCCCGGTGCACTAAGCTCCCGTTATGCGCGGGGTCCGGGAAAGGGCCGGACCACAAGGGTCTATAATACGCAACCTTACCCTGTTTAAGAAGCCTCCAATGGAGGAAAGTGAGTCTAGTTTTTTGATAAAGGGAAAGTGAGTCTAGTTCATCATGGAGGAAAACAAATTGATGCTAATGTTAAACATGTATGTTGAAGTGTTCAAAATACAGCACACTAAACTTAAATCCCTATTATGACAAAAAGTCTTCTAGCCAACTTTCAATTTAATAGCATCAAACGGGAATTTTCACCCATGATTATAATGTAATAATGAGCAAATAATACTATGTGAACTGTAAAGTTCATTCTTTACCTTGCAAGAGAGTCCACCAGCATGTAATCTTGCAGCCACTGCAGATGCCCATTTTCCATAAGCTGCAGTCAATCCTTCTGGATTGGTATCAGTTTTCCCATCAGTAGGAGGTTCACCAAGCTTTGATACAGCAAAATATGCCAAAACTTGGTCTGCATCACCGAGACCTGTACTTTGGAACCAAGGCTCCAGCATTCCATTCTGGAAAAATACCAAATCTGCCACATCAAGATTTATTACAGGGTCACATCATCCATTAAAACATAAGTTAGCCCAAACTACACCCAAAATGAAAATCAGAAAAAAGGAAATAGTACATTAACAATGCAACACAATAAATACACCTCAATCCCAAGGAAGTTAGCATCAGGTATATGAACTCACTATTCATATCACTCCATTTACATAAAAATAAACTACTTAATAATAAAAATAAAAAGCAATACTAAAGTTCTCTACATTTTCTTTTTTTTTTTTGATTTAGCACCGGGTGTCCGAGTCTCTTCGAGCCCCGACTAATCCCGGGGGTGCACAGGCCCTCGGCAAGGAGTTTCCCGCAAGTGCACCACGGTTAATTCAGGTTTTACCCAGTCCGATGGCCCTCATAAATTGTTTGCACCCGGTGGGTTTCGAACTTGAGACCTTGAAAGGGAGCAAACCCCAAGTCTCAAGTCAATTGACACTAGGCCAAACGGTTAAAGTTCTCTACATTTTCTATTGGCATATTAATATTCTTTCAAATCTAATAAAAGACTCCTAGAAATATTGGACAATACACCATCAATGCATGAGGGGGAAAAAAACAAATTTATCACATGAACAACACTACTATTAACAACAGAAATTTCTGCAGCACCTAAGCTTAGCTTCAATCAAAAGTCATAGATATTAACAACTATAGCATAACACCTTATAAACAAATAATCGTGTTGTAAGTAGTAAACAAAACAACTGAAATGTACTAATGGGGAAAATAAATTATACTCATCTGTTACTCTTTCACCTTATAAATTTTTATTTTACACTTGACCATATTATTAATAGTCAAACAAATTTCTATTACTTGTTTTTATACAAGTTTCAAAAATCCTTAAACTCCATGCTCAATCAAACAATAATATAGAGTAACAGTATAGTATGGAGAAGTCCAGCATATATACCGCTCCAACGAGATTTAGGAGTAGCTTCAAGTACTGCTTCAAGATCATCATTCCTAGTGCAAACCAATATTGGACCAGCAAAATCAATAGGTACAGGTTCACCCCTTTTAACCAAAACATCATTTCCGTTACCCAAATCTTGTAAAGCTCTTCCTACACGTCCACCTCCGACTATAATAGCAGGAGCTACTTTTGTTGTGGTGTCAGTTGCCATGTTAGCTGAGGTGGATAATGATGCTCCAATTTTGAAATTGAGGTTGATTCTTGAAGTGGGTTTTGTATAGTGGTGCCAAATTGTTGAGCTAGAGAGTGTGACAGCGTTCGCCATTGCTGCCTTCATGTTGTACACTTTTTGGGGCCATGTTCTTGTTTTTGTGAAGTATTAATTAATGAAAAGTGGGTGAAGAAGAGAGCCACTCGTTTTCACTTATGATCCAGAATTTTTATCACTTTATCAGTGGCGTAGCCGCGTAGGTGGTAGAAATTTGGATCCGGTTTGATGAAAAATTCCAGTCGGATATGTATCCGGACAACTAGTTGTTGGGCTTGGTTAGTAGTTATTGGGCTTAGTTAGCTTAGGGCCCAAATCAAGCTGAGTTTCTGGCACCAAGAATTACTTAGAGCAAAAAACATAATTGTCCAATTTTTTAAATTTTTTTACAATGTCATAGCAGTAGCACTTGATTAACATTTCTAGCATTTACATATTTACATTCATAACAAAAAATCGTAACTGTTATCCTACCCATGTTCCTAAATTTTAGGAAATTGCTATGTACCTAAAATGCTCAACTAATTTCACGTTCCACTCATAAATAATTTTTTCTTATCTTTTATCTCTATTACGAATAATGATTTTTGGTATAGATGATGATTTATTGATGTGTACTAAATAATTAATACATATCGTATGTATAAGTGGTAATTGTGTACTAAATAATTATTTTATGAAATATATAGTATAAAAGTATTATTGGTATAAATTAAATATTTGAATATATTATACTAGAAATATATATGGTATATAAAGTCACATTATTAATTTTTCTTTGTGTCTTTTATATTCATAGCTCTGTGCGGTGCTAATTATACCTTATGAATACATCACATATGTTTGAACTGAAATATATATATATATATATATATATATATATATATATATATATATATATATATATATATATATATATATATATATATATATATATCACATGTTATATAAATCTAAAATACCAAATCCTGCAATGAAAAAAAGTATACTATATGTATTTAGGGTACAATCACTTATAATCCGTATAAAATATGTATAAATTTTAAAAACTTACACAGATATCGCCTTCAAATTCTGAAAAATAAACACAAATATTCCAATAATATGTTGTGAATATAATGTATAATAAAATAAGTCACCACCAAATGGTATTCAAAGACACAGAAATATACCACTAATACATGTATAAATAACATATATGGTATAATTCTTAATTTATATAAGTGCCTTCTTTTCTCGCCAAAAGCTTTGCGAGAAAGCTTCTGCCATTTCTCAATTACGGTTTGATTTTTTTTGAACCTACCTACAGTTATGGAAAAAGGATGATGGTGTCTAGAAGGAGTGGGGAGAGACATGAGAGACTTTAATAGAATATTGAAATCGAGATATATGGATGAATAATAAAGAGAAGTTATTAGGGGTGATGAGAGAGAAAATATAAATTAATCCCTTAATTTGTGATTAACTATTTGTCAGTCATTTAATGCTACATCTTTAATGTGCTAGACTTGTAAATAAATTTGCTATTTTTATAATAAATCAAAAATGATATTATTTAAACAAATAATTTTAAGTAAGTGACGTATTGTGTAAAAATCTCAATTACTTATTGGCTACAATTTAAAAAGGAAATTTTACCTTCTATGGCAAAGGTATACACCCTATTTATTATAAATTAAAATTATTTTAAAAATTATTTTTTATATGTACCTTTTATATTTTATAGAAAAATATATTTTTTATGGTATATACTATAATTGAGGCATGAAATACGAATGAGAAGGGCTGACAATCATGTCTAATATGCATAAGGTGTGGTTTCAACACTTTATCTTTAAAGTGTAATTATTTTTATTAATGTTTAAGTTATAACAATATAATACTATTGATTGTAGGGTCTTCATCTAGCAATAACTCAGTTATTGCCAAATACTGGAATGAGGTGGTGTGCTAGATATATATGGGTTAATTGGAAGCAAACTTGGCCTGGTGATGAAAGAAGAAAAAAATTGTGGCAGTGTGCAAGAGCTAAATTTGAAGTTTACTTTAGCAAGAAGTTGGATGAAATGGACCAGCCGAGGGGAGATATTGTTCAAGACTTATTGAAATAAAATAAGGAAACATGGCGTGGGGCATACTTCAAAGAATATAGTAACTGTGATATATTAGTGAACATGTATAAGATATTCAATAGTTGGATATTGGCAGCCAGGCACAAATCTATCATTACCATGTTAGAGAAAATTAGAATCAAGTGTATGGAGATGATGAATAACATGAGAGAGTTTTCTAGAAAATGGATAGGTGATATATCACCCATGGCTATGGAAATACTTTCAAAGGGCAGCAAAATGTAAAGTCAAATTTAATGGTGAAATAGGGTATGATATCCAGGATAGGCCACACAAACATGTTATTGACTTTATGAGGTGTTTATGTACTTGTAGATCATGGCAACTCAAAGGAATTTCATGTGCACATGCAATTACAACAATGTATTATAAGAACTATGAGATTGAGCCATTGTTGACCATTGGTATAAGAAGTACATCTACCTTAAGACATACAACAGATTCATTCAACTTTTAACTAGTATGAATTTGTGGCCATAAAGCACACGACCAGCTATTGAGGTGTTATAACTGCATACCAAGAAGGCTAAAGAAAAAAACGGATAAAAATTGTTGATGAACCAAAGAAGAAGTTTGGGAAGAGTATAAGAATATGGAGACAAATGAGATGTTCTTTGTGCAAGACTATTGGACATAACAAGAAAGGATTTTCCCCAGTAGTAAGTATTAATGTTCTTTGTGCTCATTATCAGACGAACTGAATTACTAATATTTATTTTGTTATGTGTATGCAGAGAAACCAAGGGGGAAGGGCTGAAAATAGTTCAATTAGAGGTGAAACTGCTGAAAATGCTGCATCAACAGCAACAGATGGAAGGGCTAGAACTAGTAAAATTGCATCAATAGCAACAACAACAGTTGGAAGTGCATCAGCAGCAACATCAACAGTTGGATCAGCAGCACCAACTTTAACTATGGAAAGTGGCACCTTCACTCAACCAATCACTGATCCAAGTACACAATAATCAACTAATGATCCTGGAAGTCCAAAAAGAAAGACCAATGAGCCTAGAAGAGGTGGTGCATATTTAGGGTCTAAGAGACCAAAGATAGCATGACATAGTGTGTTGTTTGATTCAAGTGGCACTGTCATATAAAGGATATATATTTCCACTTAATTACATAATCAACGGATATGGTTTACTATATAACCCCTCATTCACAAACTTTTATCTTTATGTAGTCTGTAACTACTAACAAAGTAGTACAAAATCATTCTACACTCATAAGTTCTGTCCCTGCCAACATTGAACTTAGGTTCAAACCCCCAAGACTAAAGTGGAAGGATCGAGCTACAGTTGCACAAAGGAAGCTGCAAGAACAGAGTCATAGAAGGGCAAACTCTGCTACAACCACTCAAGTCACACAGAAGACACAATCCACACCAAGCCATAACATACATTAATTGAAGTAATCAACTGATATTTGAAGACTTAATGATGGATGTTTATGTTAACAGCCAGTGGTAGACAATATTTTGTAAAGCTACTTCATTATGTATATTTTTGTTGACTGCCTATCGTAGATAATATTTTGTAAAGTAATTCTTATTTTGGATGTCTTTATTGACTTCCTATAACATACCATGATATTAGTAGTGGAAGTATTCTCGCTGTAATGGAATATTTATCAATATATTTCATGAACAAAATTTTACATTAACACAAAATTTGTAGCCTAAACCCAGGAAAAGATAAAGTACGATATTCAATCCTAAACACATAACATAACATCTAACATTAGAACAACTACAATCGCAATTATAATAATAATAACTTTGAACTTCCCTTGTCTTCACTAACAATAACATCGATCATTGTCTTGTAGTGTTCTTCCTCAATCGCAGGATCAACCAACTGAAAAAAGCCACAACCTTCACCAATCTCATATATTTGCCAACCTAGGAACCTTGTTCTAGGATTAATGGGTGTTTGTAATATTTAAGATCAGCAGTAAGTCAACAATAACACAAAGGTTCCTTCTTTATTGCAGAAGGAGAAGACGCGACAATAGCTTATTTCTTGCTGGAGAAGAAGAAAAAAATCGATTTGCAAAAGAAAAGGAGATGACACAATTGATGGGCAATAAAGAATCCCAACAAAAAATTCTATTTTTCACTATTGAAGCTAATACAAGAAAGAAGAAAGCATTAAATTTGGATAGAAATTAGCTTCTATAATGTTCAACCATAGAGAATAAGGTAGAAAGAAGAAGATGGCTGTTAAATAGGCCACACTATTATCGTTAGTGATTTTTCAAGTGCCCCCAAGCCCCTTACATCCATATGAATCATGCACTAAATCCAAATATGTCACATAGGATCAGCCTCGTGTTATAAGCGTTTATTATACACGGTTTGAAGGATTGTAAGTGCTCAATTGGCAAATTATTGAGTTTGGGGACCGGTATGACAAAGTGGCTTGAGTATAAGTGCCATTTAGGCTATTCTGCAAATTCAAAAATTAGTGAAGCTTTAACAGTTTACGGTTATGTTTTGAAGAATAGAGTTAGAATTGACTATATGTGAAAAAAGATTTCTCTCTCTTAAACGAAGTTCACTACTGTAGCTCATGGAACCACCACTAATCAAACCACCTCTTCCGCCGGAACCACCGGACAAACTAACTCAAATGGAAGTAGAATCACCAAAGCAATCCTATAAGGAAACACTCCTAGAAAAACAGGCATGCAACCAAGAAATTTACTATGACATGGAACACCAGTCCACCCCAGAAGGGTGCAAGGGAAAACATATAGAAGGTTCAATTCCTCTATCACCAGAAGAAAATAAAAGATTATACCATCCATGGAAATTCTCAGTGATTATCAAAATCTTCAAAAGAAAAAAGCCTCACCACATGATACGCGCTAAGTTAGTTGAACTATGAAAGCCATCCGAATAGTTAATTTTGATTGACCTAGAATGGGACTTCTTTATAGTGAAATTTAATTTAGATGAGGGTATGGTGAAGGCACTACATCTTGGCCCTTGGTTTATATCTGGCCGCTTTCTTTCTATCCGAAAATGGGAACCTAAGTTTGTTCCACAGGAAGCCACGTTTACTTCTACTGCCATCTGGATAAAACTACCTCAACTCCCAACTGGATTCTACGACAAAGTCATCCTAGAAAAAGTGGCAAAGAAACTTGGGAAACTCCTGAAAATTGATCAATGTACCTCCTCCATGTTGCTAGACTCAATGAGATCGATCGAGTTCAGTACACATGTGAGCGAAGTAGTGGTGGTCTTGTGTCCTAAGGTGATGTGCAAATGTGGACTCAGCTTAGTCCTAGCTCACACACAAGGTTAGTCAAGACCCCTATTGAGTTTAACCCCCATCCTGAACCTAAAAAGGAAGTCACCACCAGCTCAAGTTCCCACCATGGCAAGCCCACTAAGTCCCCAATAGGGATATACCTTATCACTCACAGCCCCTCCCCCCATTAACTTCATATGGAGTGTTAAGGGGGGCAACGACGCTAAATTTAAAAGACACTATCTTGAAATGGTTAAGTTGAAAAAGCTGGCAATGCTGGTGCTGCTAGGACCAAGATAGCCAATCATCAAGCACTGGCTCAAGCTCTGGATTTTGGGATGATCATCCAATCTCTAGCAGTAGGCTTATCAGAGGGCATTGTGTTCATGTGGAATGAAATGCTAATGGCTGTGGAGAAAGTGGCCACTGCACGTCAAGCAATTCATGATATGGTGAAGGTAAAACCTGACCATCCTCCATGGCTTTTTTCTGCTATTACGCAAGTAATATTATCTCTGAAATAAAGCTCCTATGGGAGAAGCTAACAACTATAGCTAAAACAACCAGTGATAACTGGTTCATTCGGGGAGACTTCAATGAAGTCTTGAAAGCTACGGATAAGTTTGGGGGAAACCCTATAAACGTAAACAATAGCAACCAATTCTGGAATTGCATAAATAAATGTAATCTTATTGACTTGGGTTACAAATTTGGTAAATACATTTGGAATAATAAAAGATATACCAGCTGCAATACCCTAATCCTATAAAGGATTGATAGGTGTTTTGCTAATGATGGTTGGATCAAGCAACACCCTGAGGCTAGTGTACTTCATTTACCTAGGACCCACTCTGATCACTACCCTTTAAAAATCCAAATGGAAGGGCCCCCAAATAATAAACCATCCAGGCCCTTCAGATTTGAACCAATGTGGGCTAGCCACATATCCTTCCCTAACATCATAAACCAAGCCTTCCAAGACCATCCAGGTCTGCTCCATTCCATAGATGAATTCAAGAAACTAGCAATAAAATGGAATAAGGAAGTGTTTGGCAATATTTTCCACAAAAAAATAGACTCCCTGCCAGAATCAGTGGCATCCAAAGATCCAATAGCTATCAATTCAGCAGATTTCTTCAAAACCTTGAGTCTGAGCTGAATAATGAGCTAAACCTCATTCTCAAAATGAGGAGGATTTATGGAAAATGAAATCCAGGATCAACTGGCTCAATGAGGGAGATTCTAACACAAAATTTTTCCACACTTCTACTCTGAATAGAAGAAGGAGAAATAGGATCCTCTCCCTAAAAGAAGACAGTGGAAACTGGATCACTGGCCCCTAGGAAATCCAGTCCACCATTGTAGATTTTTTTTTCAATCTTTACACCACATCCCTCACTCATGTTCCTTGGGAAGCCACCAATCACTCCTCTCTGAAACCCACATTCCTCCAATCTACAAAACATTCATGGACAGACCCCCACAAATAGCTAAAATAAGAAAGGCTATCTTCTCCAATAAACCATTTAAAGCACCTGGTCCAGATGGTCTCCACACCTTCTTTTACCAAAAATACTGGGACATAGTTGGAGAGTCAGTCTCACAATTCTGCATGAAATGCTTCAATACCTCCTCCATGGACAACACCATGAACCAAACTCTTATTTGTCTAATCCCAAAAGTTTCTCAAGCCTCAATGTCAGACCCATTGGTCTTTGTAACACCATTTACAAAACAGTAACCAAGATAATTGTGAATAGAATCAAACCCATCATGAATCACATCATAGGCCCAAGCCAAGCAAGTTTCTTAAGCAATAGAAGGGCCTGTGATAATGCCATTATTGTCCTGGAATACATAAACCACTTCAGGAAAATGAAAGGAGGGAAGGGTAATATGGTAATATGATCTTAAAAATTGACTTGGAAAAGGCCTTTGACAGGCTGGAGTGGTCCTTCATAAGGGACACATTCCATGCCTTCAATTTCCCTAAAAACCTATCCAACCTCATTATGTCTTGTGTTAGCACCTCCTCCATCTACATTCTTGTCAATGAAGGAAAAATTGAAGCCTTACACCCTTCAAGAGGCACTAGACAGGGATACCCTATGTCCCCCTATCTCTTTATACTGTATATGGAAAGGCTCTCTAGATCCATTGACCAAGCAGTCCATCAGAACAAGTGGCATCCCATTAGCATAAGTAGGTCGGGACCCAAGATTCCTCATTTATTCTTTGCAGATGACCTTACTCTCTTTGCTAAGGCCAACAACAGGAACTAGCAATATAATGTCAATTTTAGAGAGCTTCAACTCCCAATCAGGGAAAAAAATAAATTTGTCCAAATCAAGAGTCATGTTCTCTTCTAACACTTCCCAGGACTCAGCTTGTCACGACCCGGATTTTCCCCCAACATCGGGATCGTGATGGCGCCTACTCGTGGTAGCTAGGCAAGCCACTGTATTCATACTATCCTATTTTTAATACAATTCATTTAAATAAATGCAGAATACTTTATCGAATTAGAAATAACTAGTTACAAGGTAAAAATCATACTGAAATCCTCTACCCAAGACGTGGAGTCACCAACTCACGAACTACTACTGAATACTACACATAAAAGTTTGAAATCATTTATGATTAGTAAGCTATTTGGTAAATGAGAAACAATCAACACATGGTAACGCATGGGAATGAAAGGCACCCAGGTCCGCTTGACCGGGGCCACCCGGTCAGGCGCCGGTCATGTCCCTCGATATGGGACGTGACACTGTATCTGCGCAAAAGGAGCGCAGGTTGTAGTATCAGCACAACCGACCCCATATGATGGTAAGTGCTTGGCCTATCCCAGCGAAGTAGTGACAAGGCTAGGACCAGACACCCATATAAACCTGTACAGTTAAAAATATATATACAACAAAATAACAAGAAATAACAGATAATATTTAAGGAATATCTCAAAGAGTTCAACAATTAACAACAGTTAATAAGTTCACAAGGAAAACAAAGTAAAATGGAAACACAAGTAATATCAAGTCAAGGAATAGCAAGAAGTTGCACGGCATCACCCTTCGTGCTTTTACTCTCATCCTCACCAAATAAGCAAATAAAGTACACGGCATTACCCTTCATGCTTTTACTCTCATCCTCACATCTATAGTACGGCATGACCCTTCGTACATGGTTCAATAACAGGGCACGGCATGATCCTTCGTGCATAATCAATAAAACATGGCACGACATTAACCTTCGTGCATAAATAATAAATCAAGGCACGACATCACCCTTCGTGCATTATCACTCTTCCTCACCCAAATAACAATCACAGTTAAGGGCAAAGAAAGAAACAGTAATTCATAAACCGTCCCAACAAGGGCAATCAATAATCATCTTCACAACAAGTCCCGACAAGTGAGAACAATAACAATTCTACAACCTGGCAAAGGTTCAACAATTCATCTGCAATTATGTCTCACAATAAGCATTATTCAACGACTCACGGTCATACTAGACGCCAGTGTATGGATGCTCGTCACCACACCCCATACACCGCACTCGATCACATAACACATAGCACATAATCCTATTCCCTCAAGCTAGGATAGAACAAACACTTACCTCGAATGTTTATGAACAATTCAATCCGTGGCAATGTCTTTTTCTTTCAAATTTGGCTCCAATCCAATCGTATCTATACACAATTAATTTAATATCATCAATACTACTCAACAAACTAATTCCTAAGACCAAATACAACTTTTACAACATTCTGCCCGGAATAGTGAATTTTGACCCCGGGCCCACATGGTCGGAACTCGGGGTTAGGACCAAAATTCGGTTACCCATCCCCTCACGAGTTCATGTATATGATTTGTTTCAAAATCGGACCTCAATTCGAGGTCCAATTTCCCAATTTATGAAAAACCCTATATTCTAACAAAAACAAGAAATTCTACCATGAAAACCTTTGATTTCTATTGAAAAACATGTTTAATGATGTTAGGAATTGAAAGAATTAAGTAAAAAGTGACTTACAATTGTTTTGATGAAGAAGGAATCCGTGAAGAATCGCAAATGGGTGTTTTTGTTTTGTAAAAAGTGAAGAAATGACTGAAATTCGTGTTTTTCAGGTCTCTGTGTTCGCATTTGCGAACATGGGTTCGCAATTGCGAACCCCGACCAATTTCCGGAGTTTGAAAAATAAGCTAAGGTTGGGAAGTTCGCATTTGCGAACATTTGTTCGCATTTGCGAAGCCAAGGCAAATCTGGGGGCTTCGCATTTGCGAACATATGTTCGCATTTGCGAACCAGCCTGGCCTCCAGGGACTTTCGCATTTGCGAACAAGGCTGGGCTGAGGGACCTTCGCATTAGCGAAGAATGCTTCGCATTTGCGAAGAAAACCTTTACACTGAAGGCCTCGCATTTGCGAGGTTTGGTTCGCATTTGCGAACCCAAACGGCCCCGGGCACCCTTCGCATTTGCGATCGTTCGCATTTGCGAACCCTGCCTTGATCTGCCACCTTCGCAATTGCGAGAAATGCTTCGCAATTGCGAAGCCAACAGCTGGCTGAAAAACCAGCAGTGCATAAATTCAGAAATTGATCCTACGGCCTATCAAATCTTTACCCGAGCCCCCCGGCTCCAAACCAAACATGTACACAACATCAAAAACACATTATGAACTTGTTCGTGCGATCACATCGCCAATATCACATCGTTTTCATCAAATCAAGCCTCAAATTCATGATTTTCATACTTTTGGTTTTCAAAACTTTCAAACTTGGAACTCAAGGTCCAAAACATCTCAAACGATATCCGAATGTCACCAAACTTTACAGAAATCACATATATAATATTTAAGACTTGTACCGAGCGTCGGAACCAAAATACGAGCCCGATACCAAGGTCAATTAATTCATTTCCTTTAACAATTACATCAAAAATAATTTCATAGAAAAATTCATAACTTGGGCTCTCGGCCTCAGAATTCGACTCCGGATGCATGTCCAAGTCCCATATTTTCCTACGGACCTCTCGGGACCATCCAATCTCGGGTCCGGATCCGATTACCAAAAATATTGACCGAAGTCAACCATATCAATATTAATATCATTTTTATCCAAATTTCTCATAGAATTCATATTTTCTATCATAAAATCTTTCCGGCTACATGCTCGGATTGTGCACGTAAATCGAGGCAACATAGAATAAGGTTTTCAAGGCCTCCGAAGCTCGAAATGATTAATAAAATAAGTGATGACCCTTTGGGTCGTCACAATCTCCACCTCTAAAACAACCGTTCGTCCTCGAATGGACAAAAGAAAGAAGTACCTCAGTCAGGAAACAAGTGTGGGTAGCGGCTCCGCATATCAGACTCGGACTCCCAGGTCGATGCCTCCGGAGGCTGACCTCTCCACTGAACACGCACAGAAGGATAACTCTTCGACCTCAACCGTCGAACCTGCCGGTCTAGAATGGCCACCGGCTCCTCCTCGTAAGATAGATCATTGTCCAATTGGACAGTACTGAAGTCTAACACATGTGTGGGATCGCCGTGGTATCTCCGAAGCATAGATACGTGAAAAACCGGATGCACGGCTGATAAGCTAGGCGGCAAAGCTAATATGTAAGCCACCCCTCCCACTCTGTCTAGAATCTCAAATGGACCAATATACCTAGGGTTGAGCTTGCCCTTCTTTCCGAACCTCATCACGCCCTTCATAGGCGACACCCGGAGCAATACTCGTTCACCAACCATGAAATCTACATCTCGAACCTTACGATCCGCATAAGTCTTTTGCCTGGACTGAGCTGAACGCAATCTCTCCTGAATAGTCTTGACCTTATCTAAGGCCTCCTGAACTAAGTCTGTACCCAACAACCGAGCCTCTCTAGGTTCAAACCATCCAACTGGTGATCGACATCGCCTACCATACAACGCCTCATACGGAGCCATCTGGATGCTAGACTGGTAACTGTTATTGTAGGCGAACTCTGCTAATGGCAGAAACTGGTCCCACGAGCCTCCAAAATCAATAACACAGGCTCGAAGCATGTCCTCTAGAATCTGAATAGTCCTCTCGGACTGGCCATCCGTCTGAGGATGAAATGTTGTACTCAACTGAACCTGGGTGCCTAACTCCTGCTGGACCGCTCTCCAGAACCGCGAGGTAAACTGCGTACCCCGATCAGAGATAATAGATACTGGCACCCCATGGAGACGAACAATCTCCCTAATGTAAACCTCCGCTAACCTCTCCGACGAGTAGGAGACAGATACTGGAATAAAGTGTGCTGATTTGGTCAACCTATCAACAATGACCCAAATAGCATCAAATTTCCTCCGAGTCAAAGGAAGTCCAGTAACGAAGTCCATAGTGATCCGCTCCCATTTCCACTCGGGAATTTCAATCCTCTGGAATACACCACCAGGTCTCTGGTGCTCATATTTCACCTGCTGACAATTCAGACACTGAGCGACATACGCAACGATATCTTTCTTCATTCTGCGCCACCAATAGTGCTGCCGTAAGTCCTGGTACATCTTCGCGGCGCCTGGGTGAATAGAATACCGTGAACTGTGGGCCTCTGCTAAGATCAACTCTCGAATCCCTTCGACATTGGGTGCGCAAACTCGACCCTGCAATTTCAATACCCCATCATCATCTAGATTTACTTGTGTGGCACCTCCCCGCTATACTGTATCTCTCAACTCACGCAAATGAGGATCATCAAATTGCCTCTCACGGATACGCTCAAATAAAGAAGAACGAGCGACCGTGCAGGCTAACACCCTGCTAGGCTCATAAATGTCTAATCTCACGAATCGGTTGGCTAAGGCCTGGACATCTAGAGCTAATGGTCTCTGACTGACCGGAATGTATGCAAGACTACCCATGCCGGCATACTTTCTACTCAATGCATCGGCCACCACATTGGCCTTACCTGGGTGATATAAGATAGTAACATCATAGTCTTTTAGCAACTCTAACCATCTCCGCCGTCGTAGATTCAACTCCTTTTGCTTGAACAAGTACTGTAGGCTTTTGTGATCAGTGTACACCTCACATGTCACACCATATAGATAATGCCTCCAGATCTTTAAAGCATGAACCACTACTACTAACTCAAGATCATGAGCTGGATAATTCTTCTCATGTATTTTTAACTGCCTCAAAGCATAAGCAATAACATTACCATCCCGCATCAATACCGCTCCAAGCCCTGTACGAGATGCATCATAATAAACTGTATAAGGCCCTGCACCCGTAGGTAGTATCGGCACTAGTGTTGTAGTCAAGGCTTTCTTGAGCTTCTGTATGCTCGCCTCACACTCATCTGAACACTGAAACTGGGCACCCTTCTGGGTCAACCTGGTCATCGAGGCTGCAATAGAAGAAAACCCCTCTACAAATCGACGGTTGTAACTTGCTAATCCCAAGAAACTCCGGATCTCAGTCACTGAAGCTGATCGAGGCCAATTCTAGATTGCCTCAATCTTCTTTGGGTCTACCTGAATACCTTCCACTGATACAATGTGACCCAGAAATGCTACCGAACTCAGCCAGAACTCACATTTAGAAAATTTGGCATATAGCCGGTTATCTTTCAGAGTCTGAAGAACCACTCTGAGGTGCTGCTCGTGCTCTTCCTGGCTGCGGGAGTACACCAGGATGTCATCTATATAGACTATCACGAACAGATCTAAGTAAGGCCTGAATACCCGATTCATCAACTCCATGAATGCTGCTGGGGCATTGGACAACCCGAAGGACATGACCAAGAACTCATAATGCCCATATCTAGAGCGAAAGGTCGTCTTAGGAATGTCAGCCGCCCTGATCTTCAGCTGATGGTAGCCTGACCTCAAGTCTATCTTAGAAAATACCCTCGCTCCCTGGAGCTGGTCAAACAAATCATCAATCCTCGGCAGTGGATATTTATTTTTGATAGTCACCTTGTTTAACCGCCGGTAATCAATACACATCCGCATCGAGCCATCCTTCTTCTTTACAAATAATACAGGTGCTCCCCAGGGGGAAACACTGGGCCTGATAAAGCCCTTCTCAAGAAGGTCCTGCAACTGATCTTTCAACTCTTTTAGTTCCGGCGGGGCCATACGATAGGGTGGAATAGAGATGGGCTGAGTACTCGGTGCCAGATCAATACAGAAATCAACATCCCTGTCGGGTGGCAAGCCCCTACAGGTCTGAAGGAAAAACCTCCGGAAACTCCCGTGCAATAGGGACCGACTCAACGGAAGGAACTTCTGCGCTGGAATCACGAACATAAGCCAGATAAGCTAGACACCCCTTCTCGACCATGCGTTGAGCCTTAACATAGGAAATAACAGTGCGAACGGAGTGGCTTGAGGTACCTTTCCACTCTAGTCGGGGTGATTCTGGCAAGGCCAAGGTCACAGTCTTAGCATGACAATCTAGAATAGCATGGTATGGGGACAACCACTCCATCCCCAATATGACATCAAAATCCACCATATCCAAAAGCAACAGATCAACACGGGTCTCAAGACCCCCAAATATAACTACGCACGAACGATGCACCCGATCGACTACAATGGAGTCACCCACTGGTGTAGCCACATAAACTGGAATATCCAGAGCATAGGCGGGCACGACCAAATACGGTGCGAAGTAGGAAGACACATAGGAATATGTAGATCCCGGGTCAAATAATACTGAAGCACCCTCTATCACAAACCAGAATGGTACCTGTAATCACAGCATCTGATGTCCCTGCCTCTGGCCTAGATGGTAAAACATAAAATCAGGGATCGACACCTCCCCTCTGAGCTACGTCTCTGGGAAGGTCATCTACTGGCTGACCTCTACCTCTGGCGGGATGGTCTCCATCTCTACGGTCTCGACCTCCACCTCTACGATCTCTACCCCCGCCTCTAGTTGGCTGGGCAGGCTGTGGGTCAGTTGGGGCCTGAATCATAGGGCGAGGACCCGGCTGCTGAGTGTTGCCCGCTGATCGAGGGCAAAACCTGATAAGATGACCTGGGTCACCACAATCGTAACAACATTTTGGCTGTTGGGACTGCTGGCCCTGACGACCTGAATGGCCCCCAATAACACTCTAAAGAGGCTGAGCATTAATAGGAGGCTGGTCCGAATAATGCCCACGAAAACCACGATCACTTGGTCCACCCTGTGAAGCCTGAAGGGCGGAATGAAAAGGCCTGGAGGACTGGCCTCTATCAAAGGATTCTCTGCTACCAGAGGAAGAAGCACCAAACCTACCCGAATGACGAGGCCTCTTATCCGAAGAATAACCGCCTCCCCTAGCAAGCGCCATCTCAACTCTGCGTGCTGCATTGGCTGCCTCCTGAAATGATATGTCACTCCCCACGCCCATAGCCATCTGGAGTCTAATTGGCCGATTAAGCCCATCTATAAACCTACGGACCCTCTCCCGCTCTCGCGGGAAGTATCACCACCGCATGACAAGCCAAATCGACAAATCTCGTCTCATACCGCGTAACTGTCATACGTCCCGACGCGAGGCGCTCAAACCGCCTCCGAAGTACATCCCGTGAGTAGCAAGGAGAAATTTCTCCATAAATAATTCCGCAAACCGATCCCATGATAAAGCTCGGGGACCCCGCCGGTCGAGTCAAGCAATAATCTCTCCACCAAGTCTTGGCGGATCCTGAAAGCCTGAATGTACAGAAGTCAACTCCATTTGACTCCACGATCCCCATAGTCTTGAGAATCTCATGGCAACTGAATAAGAAATCCTGAGGATCCTCTGATGTGGCACCGCTGAAAGTAGTGGTAAACAGCTTGGAGAACCGATCAAGTCTCCATAAAGAATCAGAAGTCATGGCCGCTCCATCTCCGGCCTGAGCTGTGGTACCTGACTGAGTGGCCACAGCTGGCTGAACCACTGGTGCCTGAGGCTAAGGAGCTACTCGCTCCGGAGTACGTGCAACAGGAATCTGGGCCCCTCCTCCAACCTGAGAAGCGGCTGGTGCAGCTGGTAATAAGCCCGCTCTGGCAACGCTGTCCATAATTCCCGCTATCCTGACCAGAGCCTCCCGAAGATCCAGGGTAAATAAAGCCTCTCCTGGGACCTGAGCTGGGCCCACTGGAGCTGCTGGGACTGGAACTTTCTCGCCAGTCTCAATATGAGGCTCCACCTCTGGAATAGCTGCCGGGGGCTGAGCTCTGCCCCTACCACGGTCTACGATACGGCCTCGGCCGCTGCCCCTCACGGGAGGTGCCTGGGGCTCAGGCTGCTGATCCGCGGACAAAGAAGCGCGTGTCCTCACCATTTGCGAAAGGACAGAGTAGAAATTCAATTAGTATTTGAGGAATAATTCGCACGACAAGAAGAAACAAATGAGAGACTCTTTCCTAACTCAATAGACTCTGGAGGACAAGTACAGACGTATCCGTACCTACCTCTCAAACTCTACTAAGCTTGTTCGTGAGTGGTGAGACCTATGTAACCTAGGGCTCTGATACCAACTTGTCACGACCCGGATTTTCCCCCAATATCAAGATCATGATGGCGCCTACTCGTGGTAGCTAGGCAAGCCACTATATTCATACTATCATGTTTTTAACACAATTTTAATTAAATAAATGTGAAATACTTTATTGAAATAGAAATAACTAATTACAAGATGAAAATCATACTGAAACCCTATACCCAAGACGTGGAGTCACCAACTCACGAACTACTACCGAATACTACACATAAAAGTTTGAAAGAAATATAACATAATTCTGTTTGTCTCGGAACAAAGAGACTACAGCTAGTAACATAAATAAAGAGAGAGACGTCGGGCCTGCGGACGTCTGTAAGCTACCTCGGTCTCAAATGTGATCAACTCCCACGCAATCGATTTACTGCTGCTGCTCCTGATCGTAACCTGGACCTGTGCAAAAACGCACAGAAGTGTAGTATCAGCACAACCGACCCCATGCGCTGGTAAGTGCCTGGCCTATCCCGGCGAAGTAGTGACAAGCCTAGGACCAGACACCCACATAAACCTGTGCAGTTCAATATATATGTATACCACAGAATAACAAGAAATAACCAAGTAATAACACAATAAAGAATATCTCAAAGAACTGAACAATTAACAACAGCTAATAAGTTCACAAGGAAAACAAAGTAAAATGGAAACACAAGTAATATCAAGTCAAGGAATAGCAAGCAGTTGCACGGCATCACCCTTCGTGCTTTTACTCTCATCCTCACCAAATAAGCAAATAAAGTACACCGCATCACCCTTCGTGCTTTTACTCTCATCCTCACATCCATAGTACGGCATGATCCTTCGTACATGGTTCAATAACAGGGCACGGCATGATCCTTTGTGCATAATCAATAAAACATGGCACGACATTAACCTTCGTGCATAAATAATAAAACATGGCACGGCATCACCCTTTGTGCATTATCACTCTTCCTCACCCAAATAACAATCACAGCTAAGGGCAAAGAAAGAAACAGTAATTCATAAACCGTCCCAACAAGGGCAATCAATAATTATCTTCACAACAAGTCCCAACAAGGGAGAACAATAACAATTCTACAACCTGGCAAAGGTTCAACAATTCATCTGTAAGTATGTCTCACAATAAGCATTATCAACGACTCACGGTCATACTAGACGCCAGTGTATGGATGCTCGTCACCACAGCCTATACACCGCACTCGATCACATAACACATAGCACATAATCCTATTCCCTCAAGCTAGGATAGAACAAACACTTACCTCGAATGTTTATGAACAATTCAATCCGTGGCAATGTCTTTTTCTTTCAAATTTGGCTCCAATCCAATCGTATCTATACACAATTGATTTAATATCATCAATACTACTCAACAAACTAATTCCTAAGACCAAATACAACTTTTACAACATTCTGCCCGGAATAGTGAATTTTGACCCCGGGCCCACATGGTCGGAACTCGGGGTTAGGACCAAAATCCGGTTACCCATCCCCTCACGAGTTCATGTATATGATTTGTTTCAAAATCGGACCTCAATTCGAGGTCCAATTTCCCAATTTATGAAAAACCCTATATTCTAACAAAAACAAGAAATTCTACCATGAAAACCTTTGATTTCTATTGAAAAACATGTTTAATGATGTTAGGAATTGAAAGAATTAAGTAAAAAGTGACTTACAATTGTTTTGACGAAGAAGGAATCCGTGAAGAATCGCAAATGGGTGTTTTTGTTTTGTAAAAAGTGAAGAAATGAACTGAAAATCGTGTTTTACAGGTCTCTGTGTTCGCATTTGCGAACATGGGTTCGCAATTGCGAACCCCGACCAATTTTTGGAGTTTGAAAAATAAGCTAAGGTTGGGAAGTTCGCATTTGCGAACTTTTGTTCGCATTTGCGAACACTGGCAGGATTGGGGATTATTCGCATTTGCGAACATATGTTCGCATTTGCGAACCAGGCTGGCCTCCAGGGACTTTCGCATTTGCGAACATTTGTTCGCATTTGCGAACAAGGCTGGGCTGAGGGACCTTCGCATTTGCGAAGAATGTTTCGCATTTGCGAAGCATGCCTTTTCACTGGAGGCCTCGCAATTGCGAGGTTTGGTTCGCATTTGCGAACCCAAACGGTCCTAGGCACCCTTCGCATTTGCGACCAACAGATTGGGAGTAATGTAATACGATTGTAGTAATAGGACCTTCCGTTTATATATCGTATTGGGAGTAATGTCATACGTTCATACTAGGATGCATCGGCCTACGACAACCACATAAGTCCATTTGACCAATACGATTGTAGTAATAGGATCTTCCGTTTATATATCGTGGTTGTTATTTAGTAATTGACCATGAACGAATATGATTTCATTCATATACTAGGACGCATCGGCCTACGACAACCACATAAGTCCATCGGACTAATACGATTGTAGTCATAACAGCTTGGGAGTAATGTAATATGATTGTAATAGGACGCATCGGCCTACGACAACCACATAAGTCCATTTGACTAATACGATTGTAGTAATAGGACCTTCTGTTTATATATCGTGGTTGTTATTTAGTAATTTACATAATTGATTAATATTGTAAAGCCTATACATGTCCAAGGTTGGAAAGCCTATACATGTCCAAAACATTGACAAATAAATTGTACTTGAAGAAGTAGTTATATGCCCTACACATGGGTAAAGGTACAAAATTTTTGTCACATTTAAATGTGTTTAACGGACTAATCATGCAGCTTGCCAACCTCGGAGTAAAATCGAGGAAGAAGATAAAGCCATCTTATTGGTGAACTTGTTGCCATGTTCGTATGATAATTTGGCAACAACCATCTTGCATGTTAAGACTACCATTAAGTTTAAAGACGTCACATCAGCTCTTCTACTCAATGAGAAGATGAGAAAGAAGCCTGAAAATCAAGGACAGACTCTCATCACAGAAGTTAGAGGCAGGAGTTATCAAATGAGTTCAAGCAACTATGATAGATCTAGAGCTCGTGGGAAGTCAAAGAACTGATCCAAATCAAGAGCCAGAAATTGCTACAACTGTACTCAACCAGTTCACTTCAAAAGAGATTATCCAAATCCAAGGAAGGGGAAAGGTGAAACCAGTGGCCAGAAGAATGATGACAACACAGTCGCCATGGTGCAAAATAATGATAATGTTGTCCATTTTATAAATAAGGAAGAGGAATGCATGCACCTGTCAGGTCCAGAGTTGGAATGGGTGGTTGACACAGCGACATCTTACCATGCCACACTGGTAAGAGATCTTTTGCAGATGTGTAGCAGGTGATTTCGGCACTGTGAGAATGGGTAACACAAGTTACTCAGAGATTATGGGGATTGGTGACATTTGTATCAAGACAAATGTCGGATGCACATTGGTTCTATAGGACGTGCGACATGTATCTGATTTGTGGATGAACTTGATCTCGGGAATTTCTTTAGACAAAAATGGATACGAGAACTATTTTGCAAATCAAAAGTGGAAACTCACTAAGGGATCATTAGTGATTGCAAATAGAGTTGCTCGTGGCATGTTGTATAGGAAAAATGTAGAAATATGCCAAGGTGAATTGAACGCAGCACAACATGAGATTTCTGCAGATTTGTGGCACAAAAGAATGGGCCATATGAGCGAGAAAGGATTGCAGATTCTTTCCAGGAAATCACTCATCTTTTTTGCCAAAGGTACAAAAGTAAAACCTTGTGAATACTGTTTACTTGGTAAGCAACATAGAGTCTCGTTTCAGACATCGTCTGAAAGAAAATTGAATATACTTGATTTAGTATATTTTGATATTTGTGGTCCAATGGAAATTGAACCGATGGGCGGTAAGAAATATTTTGTTACTTTTATTGATGATGCTTCACGTAAATTATGGATTTATGTCTTGAAAACCAAAGATCAGGTGTTTCAAGTTTTCAGAAGTTTCATGCTCTGGTGGAAAGAGAGACGGGTCGAAAGTTAAAGCATCTCCGAAGTGACAATAGAGGTGAGTACACTTCAAAGGAATTTGAAGAGTACTATTTGTAATGACCCGGCCGGTCATTTTTGGAATTTATGCCTCGATCACCCATTAACTGCTTTCCCTAAGTTCATTTCTACTATTTTGGTTTACCGGGATATTCGGTTCTAGGATTCGGAGTGTTTTGGGACACTTAGTCCCTAAATGAGAGCTTAAGAGTTGAAAGATGATCCGTATTTGGAACAGTGTGAAAACGACCTCGGAATGGAAATCTGATGATTCCGTTAGCTCCGTTAGGTGATTTCGGGGTTGGAAGCGCGTTTGGAATGAATTTTGGGGGTTCGTAGCTTATTTAGGCTTGAAATGCCGAAGTTTGAAATTTTTGAAGTTTCGGTCTGATAGTGAATTTTTTATCCGATGGTCGGTTTGGGATTCTAGAAGTTTTTGTAGCTCCGTCTTGTCATTTCGGATGTGCGTGCAAAATTTCAGGTCATTCGGACAAGTTTTGGATATGTTTTTTATCGAAAGTATGTTTGGTTAGAATTTAAAGTTCATAGGCTTGAATCTTTGATTAATTCGTGTTTCCGGCGTTGTTTTAGGTGGTTTATGGATTGGAACAAGTTTGAATGATGTTATGGGTCATGTCTGTAGGTTTGGTTGAGGTCCCGGGGGCCTCGGGTGTGTTTCGGATGCTCAACGGATTAATTCTGGAACTTGGAAAATTGCAGAATTTCTGCTGTATGTTGCAGACAGTTTCTTCTCTGCGATCGCATAGTGCTTTGGTGGGAGGTCCTATTTTTTTCCTTCAATGCGATCGTAAATCCTTGAACGCGATCGCATAGGTCTGTTTTCCTCTTCACTGCGATCGCACTCCATGTCCACATTTGCATAGCAAAGTTAGAGCATGTGCCTCAGGACCAAATCCTTCTACGCGATCGCATAGTCCTTCATGCGATCGCATTGAGTAAACTGATCATATTCTGCGATCGCAGGCCTTAGGCTGCGTTCACATAGTGAAAATTTTGGGCCTTTAAAATTTCTTCTACGCGATCGCATAGTAGTTCATGCGATCGCATTGAATTAAATGCATGTGCAGAATTTCAAAAATGAGGGTTCTTCCATTTTTACAAAAAACTCAAGCTAGAGAGCTCGATTTTGGGAGATTTTCGAGGGATTTTCAGAGGCAACTATTGGTTAACGATTCCTTACTCTCTTATGATTATTACCCACTAATCTAATCTTGAATTCATCATTTAATTTCGGATTTTGAATGAAACTTGGGGTAAAATCCTTAGATCTAATTTTGATGATTCGAGGGAGCATTTGACCTCCGATTTGGGAAATTTGTATGTGGTTAGACTCGTGAGAGTACGAGAGTTCTGAAAATATAAAAATATTTTGATTCCGAGACGTTGGCTGGAGGGGCATTTTATTCATTAATGAAAGCCTGATTCTTCCCTTATCAATGTTTTACCCATTTTTGTGCCTTAGCTTTAATTCTAACAGTGTCGTTAGTTACTTGTGATGTTATTTACAATATGTAATTGTTTGAATAGATTTGTGCCACTCAGAGTCGAATACTCGTGGCAAGGGCATTGTTTCTTAGCGGTTTTATATCGGTTCGAGGTAAGTGACTTGTCTAACCTTGTGTGGGGAACCTCCCCCCTAGGATATCTTATGTGTTGATTTAAACGCCTTGTACGCAAGGTGACGGGCGTGTACTTGTGCAAATTGTTGAAAATTCGGTTTATTTGAATTGCTCAAACTGTGTTCTCTCTATTATTTGACTGTATTAAATGCAAGATTTATCCTGTGTTAGTTAGAGGAGTATGACCAGATAGAATTAACTGTCTAAATGCTTAATTTCCTTAATTAAAATTACGTGGAACATGTTGGGATATAACTTAATTGTTAATTGTAGTTGTGTATTCCATTCTCCGAGTATTTTTCCTTGTTTTTGATTGTGTTTTGTATTGTGAACTGCGGGTTCAATTTTCGGAGATCCCCGTTATTGAGATGAGCAGATTGCGGGTTCAATTCCTGGAGATTCCTGTTATTGAGATGATCAGACTGTGGGTTCAATTCTCGGAGATTCCTGTTATTGAGATAAGTGGACTGCTGGTTCAATTCCCGAAGATGCATATTATTGAGATGAGTGGACTGCGGGTTCGATTCCCAGAGATCCTTGTTACTGAGATAAGTGGACTGCGGGTTCAATTCACGAGAGATCCACGGCAGCTGAGGGACACTTTATTATGTTATTTTCCTTGTTAATATTAACTGCTAGTGACTTGTAGTTTTTATTCTGTTTCTTTGCTATCATTTCAGATTATTTATTGTTTTACACTGTTTGATATTGTTATTTTGTTATTCTCGGTAGGGCCATGACTTTCCTCGTCACTACTCCATCGAGGTTAGGCTTGGCACTTACTGAGTACCGCCGTGGTGTACTCATGCTACTCTTCTGTGCACTTTTGTTGTGGAGATCCAGATACATCTGATGAGGCGCATTACCAGTGATCGTAGAGCCATATTAGGAGACTTGAGGTATGCATCTACCGCGTCCGTAGATCCGAAGAGTCTCCTTCTACTCTTTCTTATAAATAGTAGCTTATTTCTTTTTGTGCGGTTGTATAGATATTTCTGGATGATAGAGCATTATTTAAATTCTTTAGCCTGTGTTTGCCCGTGAGTTTTCGGGTCTTGGAGGTTGTATTTCAGTATTTTTGAGATTAAGTGTATGTGCTAGGCGGCACTTATTACATTTTCCTATGTTATTTCGTATTGTTTTTTTTTGTTTCGTAAAGGTTGATAAATTTCGCAATTGTGTTAGGCTTACCTAGTCGCGAAGACTGGGTGCCGTCATGACAGGGAATTTGAAGAGTATTGTTCAAGTCATGGGATAAGACTTGAAAAGATAGTTCTTGGAACTCTACAGCACAATGGAGTAGCCGAGAGGATGAACCACACCATTGTGGAGAAGGTGAGAAGCATGCTCAGAATGGCTAAACTGCCTAAGTCATTTTGGGGTGAGTAGTTCAGACAACATGTTACCCGATAAATAGGAGTCCATCAGTTCCGTTGGAGTTTGACATCCCAGATAGAGTTTGGACCAACAAGGAGGTGTCCTACTCGCATCTGAAGGTGTTCGGTTGCATAGCTTTTGCGCATGTAACAAAATAGCAGAGAACAAAGCTAGACGACAAATATTTTCCACAAATCAGTTATATTAAAAAATGGAGATGAAGAGTTCGGATACAAATTGTGGGATCCTGTAAAGAAGAAGGTCATCAAAAGCAGAGATGTATTCTTCCGAGAAAGTGAAGTTGGAACTGCTGATGATATGTCAGAAAAGGCGGAGAACGGTATAATTCCTAAGCTTGTTACTATTCCTTCTATTTCTAACAATCTCACAAGTGCAGAAAGTACGACCGACAAGGTTGCCGAGCAGGGGGAGCAACCTGGTACGGTTATTGAGCAAGGGGAGAAACTTGATGAAGGTGTCGAGGAAGTGGAGCAACCCACTCAGGAAGAAGAACAACCTCAACCTCTGAGAAGATCAAAGAGGCCAAGGGGATAGTCATGCAGGTACTCTTCCACAGAGTACGTCCTCATTAGTGATGAGGGGGAGCCAGAAAGTCTTAAGAAGGTGATGTCCCATCCAGAAAAGAATCAGTGGATAAAAGCCATACAAGAAGAGATGGAATCTCTACAGAAAAATGCCATGTACAAGCTGGTTGAACTTCCAAAGGGTAAAAGACCACTCAAATGCAAACGGGTCTTTAAACTCAAGAAAGACGGAAATTGCAAGTTGGTTAGATACAAAGCTCGATTAGGGGTTAAAGGCTTAGAACAGAAGAAAGGTATTGATTTTGACGAAATTTTCTCACCTGTTATCAAAATGACTTCTATTCGAACAATTATGATCTTAGCAGCTAGCCTAGATCTTGAAGTGGAGTAGTTGGATGTGAAAACTATATTTTTTCATGAAGATTTGGAAGAGGATATCTGTATGGAGCATCCAGAAGGATTTGAAGTATCTGAAAGGAAACACATGGTGTGAAAACTGAATAACAGTCTTTATGGGTTGAAGTAGACACAAAGGCAATGGTACAAGAAGTTTGACTCATTCATGAAAAGTCAAACTTACATAAAGACATATTCTGATCCATGTGTATACTACAAAAGATTTTCTGTAATAAATTTATTACATTGTTGTTGTATGCAGATGATATGTTGATTGTAGGACAACACAAGGAGCCGATTTCCTAGTTGAAGGGAGACTACTCTAAGTCCTTTGAGATGAAGGACTTGGGCTCAGCACAAAAAATTATGGGAATAAAGATTGTTCGAGAACGAACAAGAAAAAAATTGTGGTTGTCTCAGAAGAAGTACATTGAACGTGTACTAGAACGCTTCAGCATGAAGAATGCTAAGCCGGTCAGCATACCTCTTGCTAGTCTTCTGAAATTGAGCAAGAAGATGTGTCCTACAACAATGGAGGAAAAGGAAAGCATGATCAAAGTTCCTTATTCTTCTGCCGTCGGAGGTTTGATGTATGCTATGGTATGCACTAGACCTGATATTGCTCACGCAGTTGGTCTTGTCAGCAGGTTTCTTAAAAATCCTGAAAAAGAACACTAGGAAGCTGTCAAGTGGATACTCAGGTACCTGAGAGGTACCGCGGGAGATTGTTTATGCTTTGGATGATCTAATCCAATCTTGAAATGATATACATATGCAAATATGGCAGGTGACAATGATAACAGAAAATCCATTACTGGATATTTGTTTACATTTTCAAGGTGAGCTATATCATGGCAATCGAGGTTGCAGAAGTGCGCACTCTCTACAACTGAAGTGGAGTATATTGCCGCTACCGAAGCTGGCAAGAGGATGATATGGCTGAAACAGTTCCTTCGAAGAGCCTGGCTTGCAGCAGAAGGAGTATATTGTCTATTGTGACAGTCAAAGTGCAATAGACTTGAGCAAGAACTCCATGTACCATGAAAGGACCAAACATATCGATGAAAGATATCATTGGATCCGAGAAAAGGTAGAGAGTGAATCTCTACAAATCCTGAAGATCACCACAAGTGAGAATCCTGCAGATATGTTGACCAAGGTGGTACCAAGAGACAAGTTCGAGTTGTGCAAAAAACTTGTGGGCATGCACTCAAACTAGAAATCCCGGTGTTACCTCCTTCAGGTGAATGGGACTGGAGGGGGGGATTGTGGGGTCCATCCCATTTGGTAATAGGCACGAGCCTATGATTACTTTGGCCCCATGTTTGCAAATGAATGGAGGAGAATTGAAGCTCCTCATGTAGCATTCTTGGAGGCTACGTATTTTCTCCTATAAAAGGAGAGATCTTTCACTTCTTTTAAACACACCAACAAAGAGAGAAAGAAAGAGTGAGGTATCACAGATAAGGTATAAGAAAATAGTTTGTGAGAAAAATAGAGAGTGTGAGTGATATTTAGTGAGGTGGAATATAAAAAGAGGGTTATTTCTTTTGAGTATTGTAGTGGCCTTTATAGTATTTTACTCGGGCCTACAAAGTGTAAAATTCCTTACTATAGTGATATTAGTTGCTCCTCTCGGGGTCGTGGTTTTTTCCCCTTATTCAGAAGGGTCTTCCACGTAAAAATCATGGTGTCTGTATGGGGCCAAATATAGCTTGACCGTAGGGGGACGAACGCAGCTCTCCCTACGTTTGCAAAATGATAAGGGTACGACCCCTCCCCTTCGTCTCCTACAGAGAGGGTGCAGTGTACACGTAAGGATACAAACAAGGTCATTTATATTTAAACGTCCCCTCTGAAAGGGCGTCAACTACCCTCCAACAGATTATAGTTTTAGTATGGAGGCCTCACCTCTATATAAACGGAGGCTTCCCTGTTGTAATGGACCATGTTTTATTATCTAATAATGCAATCTGTCTCTATCATTCTCTCTCAACTGTGATAAGCACTTATCTTTAAAACTTCTTCGTTATTGCAAGTATCTTTGTAATATAATTACACTTATCCCATATTTAGGTCTATTATATTTGATTATGATTTACCCCTCTCATATCTTTTGATTGTTTCTAGCTTATAAAGTAATCGATAACTTTTGAGCCAAATAATTTGGTACCGTCTGTGGGAATTTAGAGAATCAAAATCATAGTATCCACCTAAAGATCAGCCAACTATCTCCCCCATATCACGCAAAAACCAAAAATGGCCGAAAATAACACCAGATCCAAAGCAATAATGGGGGTCACAACCAATCTCCTTGGCTCTCTCAATGAGGTCGGTGGCGATGTTGTCACCAACATTACCCCCGGCACCACACTAGAAGTAGAGACCTCACCTTCCCCCTCCAAAGATCCAACGACCTTGAATGAAAAGAGAGCTTCAATATCCACTGTAAAAGAGGCACCATCGGTGGTCAGGAAATTGCTGTAAGAGTGGGTAACAAGCACCCTGAGTGGCTTAGTCAAAAAACCATCACAAGGTAATATGAAAGCAATACCAACAACGAGTATCACCACTGCCACGGACGAGCAAGAAGAGACGTGAGTGAACCACCAACCCGTCAAAACATAGACCCATGATGACACGTTGATCGCCATCCTAAGGAAGATAGAAGAAATGGAGAACAAAAACAAGGCTCTCCGTGACCAGATGAAGGACCGGAGCCCCTAAGTTGTTACCAAAACACGACATGGGGAGGTTCGTAGAGCAACCATACTCTAAAAAATCTGCCTCCTACTCCATCCCGAAAACTTTCAAGATTCCCCCTTAATTAAGGGTGTACGATGGGACCACTGATACTGAGGATCATCTCATTCATTATGTTACTAGCGTAAAAGGTAACGACCTATCAAAAGAACAGGTACAATCAGTGCTCTGAAAATGTTCGGCGAGACACTAACCGAGGGGCCTTGACATGGTACTCCCAACTGCCTGCCAAGGCAATATCCACATTCGAAGAAATGGCGGATAGGTTCGTCACCGCCTATGCGGGTGCAAAGAAGGTAGAGGCAAGGTCAATGACATATTCACCGTAAGGCAAACCACACGTGAAGGGCTCAGGGACTTCCTCGCCAGATTCAACAGGGTAAGAATGAGCCTGCCAAACGTGTCAAAAGGGATGTCAGTCGCTGCCTTCCAGAGCGGACTAAGCAGGGACGGTTCGATAGCGACTAAAACGCTGTTGAACCGCCTCATGAAGTATCCCCCTCCGATATAGGAGGAAATCCACAATGCTTACTGTGCTGAAGTACGAGCAGACGAAGACGATCTCAACAGGCCAACCCAATGGTTAATAGCTATACAATTGGAAACAAGGAAACACCAACGTCATCAGGGACATCGAGAGCATTCCCTTCGTTCCAACAAAGAACGATATCAGCCATACACGAGATCTTCCCATCCGCCACCTCGACGCATGGACACATTATAGCAGAACATCACCTCGCTCCGAAATGAATGAGGTACGCCCCCTTTATTATCATCACATAATTTTTGCGTCTCTTCCTCAGAAATAATGTACGCACTGGAGAAGCTTGGCACCAAGGTGAAATGGTCTCAAAAGATGAAGTCAGATCCCGCCACAAGGAAGTCGAACGTCCTGTGCGAATTCCATCAGGAGCGGGGACACAGGACCAAAGATTGCATCGACCTGCGACAAAAGGTCGTCAGAATGCTAAACCAAGGATACCTGAAAGAGATACTCAATGACAAAGGAAATATCAACTTCACACGCAGACGAGAACAACCCCACAGACCGCCAAAGCCGTGTTCCCCGATACGGATGGTAAACATGATCTTTGGCGATGACAACGACTCAGAAATCAACCATGTCAAATTCGCCAACACTCACAGGCTAAAATGGACCATCTCCCACGAACGGTATGATGACTTCGAAGGAAGTATCACCTTCAATAAATTTGATGTTGACGGTTTGTGTTTTCCTCACTATGATGTGTTAGTCATTAATTTACATATTATTGGTACGGATGTCAAGACAGTACTGATCGATGACGAAAGTGGTGCCTGTATCATCCACCCGTCCTTACACAGATGGGACTCGAGGATAGGATAATACCCTGCTGCATAACACTAACCGGTTTTAAATATGCAGAGGAACGTATGTTCGGAGAGGTGACCTTGCCCGTCCTCACGGGAGGGGTCACGATGGAACAATATTTCACGTGATCGACCAGGAGACGGCATACAACGTCATCATAGAGCACCCATGGATACATGCCATGCGAGTAGTCCCATCGAGCCTGTACCAAGTGGTCAGGTTCCCAATACTATGGGGAATATTTAGCATCAAAGGGGAACATCGCACCGCACAAGAGTGTTACAATATAACCCAAGACTGCGCTCACACCCGACAACTAAGGGGCGTGAGTGCGGATGCATAACAATTAGCCATGTCGGGGACTGAAAGCGACCCGACGACGAACACCATCAAAGATCCTGACATCGTGGAAGCTTGTAAAGCAACGATGAAGATCTTGATCCAATCCAACTGGATAGGAACAATCCCGCAAAGAAAGCCTACACCGGACATGACCTCGCCAATCCAAGTAAGTAACATGAGTTCTTAACTAACCATACATACCTATTTGCCTTTTCCCAAGCAAATATGCCGGGGATTTCGCCAGATATCGCCACTCATATGCTAAATGTCGACCCACCACATCCGTCGGTACGACAAATCAGAAGAAAGTTCAATGCTGCAATCAACAAAGTAGTGCGTGAGGAAGTAGACAAACTACTCACCAACGTCCCTATCAGGGAGTCAAAGTACCCTTAGTGGGTCGCCAATGTCGTCATGGTAAAAAAGACAAACGGGAAGTGGAGAATGTGCATGGACTTCACCGACCTGAATAAAAAGTGCCCTAAGGACTCCTTCCCCCTTCCACATATCGACCAGTTGATCGACGCCACTGTTGGACGCGAAGTGCTGAGTTTCTTAGATGCATATTTCGGTTACAATCAGATCCCGATGGTCGAGGAAGACCAGGAGAAAACAACCTTCATCACTCACCAAGGAACCTACTGCTACAAAGTGATGCCCTTTGGTCTAAAAAATGCAGGGCCACATATCAAAGACTATTTCACCAAGATGTTCAAAGAACAACTCGACAAGACCATTGAAGTTTACATCGACGACATGCTAGTGAAATCTGCAAAAAAGGAGGATCACATCGACCACATAAAAGAGGCATTCAAAATACTAAAAAGTACGAGATGGAGCTGAATCCCGAGAAATATGCTTTCGGCGTAGCGTCAGGAAAGTTTCTAGGATTTCTCGTATCCCAACGAGGCATCAAATTCAAACCCGACCAAATCAAGGCAATCACCACAATACCCAAAGTGCTAAACAACAAAAGTAGGTGCAAGAATTGACGGGCTGAATAGCCGCCCTTTCCAGATTCATCTCGCGATCCTGTGACAGATGCCATAAATTTTTCAACGTACTAAGAAAGGACAACGGATTCCAGTGGAACAAGGAATGCGTCAAACCCTTGCGAGAACTAAAAACATACCTGTCGTCATCACCACTGCTGGCCAAAGTAGATCCGGGCGAGCCCCTACTAATATATCTTGTCGTATCAAAAGTCGCCGTTAGTGTAGTATTGGTTCGTAAAATGAAAGGTATGCAATCCCCTATCTATTATATTAGCAATACCTTGGTGTACGCCGAAATACGGTACCCGCACCTCGAAAATTTAGCTCTGGCACTAGTCACAGCTTCAAGAAAGCTCAGACCCTATTTCCAATGCCACCCCATTAAAGTGGTGACCACATTCCCCTTAAGAAGCATACTGCATAAGCCCGAGTTATCGGGCTGACTCTCCAGATGGTCCATAGAGCTCAGCGAGCATGATATCTCGTATATCCCAAGAACTGCCATTAAGTCACAAGTCCTCGCGGACTTCGTGGCCGACTTTAGCTCAAAAATACTACTAGAGGCAGTATATGAAGCTCTACACTCTGCCTCAAATACCAACCTCTGGGCTCTCTACACGGATGGAGTCGCTAATGCCTCGGGATCGGGACTGGGACTCGTCCTCGAAGTCCCCACGGGAAAAATCATTTGCCAGTCCATATGATGCCTCGAGATGACTAACAACGAGGTAGAATACGAAGCCGTTTGCAGGTATAAGGTTGGCCATCAAATATGGGGCCCGCCGACTCATCCTTCATTGCGACTCTCAGCTCGTGGTAAATCAAGTCACTGGGACTTACCAAATCAAGGAACAAAGAATGCATAAGTACCAGGCAGAAATCGAGAGATTGATGGCCCAACTCGACGAGTACCGCTTTGAGCAGGTCCCCAAAGCACAGAACACCATAGCGGATGGACTAGCAAAACTAGCTGCAGCCACCACAAGTATCAACAAAGAATGTGTCATCACCCTCCTCCACTCGGCAATCGATTATGCGGAGGTACTCTTATTGAACTTAACCTGGGACTGGCGCAACCAATTTTTATCGTACTTGCAGGAAGGAACTCTCCCGCCCGATATAAAAGAGGCAAAGAAGCTCCGTGTACAGGCCGCCAGATATTGCATGATAAACCACGAGCTCTACAAAAGGACCTTTGGAGGATTCCTGGCCAAGTGCCTAGGCCCTAATCAAATGACGCCAGTACTGGAAGAAGTACATGAAGGCCATCGCGGCGCCCATACTGGTAACCGCGCGCTCATGCGATGTCTGAGACGAGCCAGATATTACTGGCCTACAATGAAAAAAGATGCCGTAGAGTATGTCCGCCGATGAGAAAGATGCCAAACCTTTGCCCCATGATACACCAATTGGGAGAACCCCTCCACTCGGTCACCTCCCTTTGGCCCTTCATCAAATAGGGAATGGACATAGTTGGCCCGTTTTCCGCCGAAAGAGGAAAGGTACATTTTCTATTAGTTTTAACTGACTATTTCTCCAAGTGGGTAGAAACAAGTGCATATGCCCAAATAAGCAAACAAGAGGTCATTGCCTTTATATGGAAGAACATCATCTGCCGCTTCGGCATCCCCAAAAAGTTACCTGCGACAACGAGTGACAGCTCATCGGTCAGAAAATGACCAAATTCTTTGACAAATGGCACATCAAACGAATACTCTCCATGCCATATCATCCTGCCGCCAATGGTCAAGCAGAGTCATCCAACAAGACCATACTGAATATATTGAAAAAGAAGCTTGAAAACGCCAAAGAGCTATGGCCGGAACTACTACCAGAGGTACTATGGGCGCACATGACCACCCCTAAATCTTCCTCGGGAGAAACGCCATACTCACTAGTTTACGAAACTGATACCGTCATACCGGTTGAAGTAGGCGAACCAAGTTTGAGGTACTCACATACGAGCGGGGTAGAAAATGATTTGAACCGACTCCAAGACCTCGATAAAGCCGATGAAAAAAGAGAAATGGCCCACATCAGGATGGCAGCCCAAAAACAGCAAATTGAAAGATTCTACAACAAGAGGGCCAAAATCCGACCACTCAAAGTAGGCGACTACGTCCTCAAAGCCAAAACCTTGGCACCTAAGGATCCAAGCGAAGGAAAACTAGGTACCAATTGGGACAAACCATATAAAATTACTGCGACAGCAGATAAATAGTCGTTTCAACTGGAGACAATGGAAGGGAAGATGCTCCAAAACAATTGGAATATCTCTCACCTCAAGTATTTCCATTTCTGAAGAGCACCCCCTGAGTCGTACTCTTTTTCCCTTATCCGAGTTTTGTCCCAATTGGGTTTTCTTAGAAAGGGTTTTAACAAGGTGATGAAGGAGATGCTCAGAAATGCTCACGAGGCAAGTTTGACATGCCAGTTACTCTGCAAGCCAGCACAATAAGCACGTCAAAGGGACTGAACCAACAACCATCTCCAATGTATGAAAGGCTACGACCATCTCTAATGTATGAAAGGATACGTCCATCTCCAATGTATGAAAGACTACGACCATCTCCAATGTATGAAAGGCTATGGACATCTCCAATGTATGAAAGGCTACGGCCATCTCCAATGTATGAAAGGCTACGACCACCTCTAATGTATGAAAGGCTACGACCATCTCCAATGTATGAAAAGGCTACGACCATCTCCAATGTATGAAAGGCTACGACCATCTCCAATGTATAAAAGTCTACGACCATCTCTAATGTGTGAAAGGCTACGGCCATTTCCCACATATAAAAGGCTAAGGCCGTCTAGAACGTATAAAAGGCTAAGGCCGTCTACAACGTATAAACAGCTAAGGCCAGTATCATAGTAATCGACTCGGTTCGACTATTATAAATCATATCGACACGGCCGAGATCACTAAATGGTTATGACTATCTCAAAACGAACAAACGGCTAAGGCCAATATCATAGTAATCACTCGGTTCGATTATGATAAATCAACCTGACACGGACGAGATCACTAAATGGTTACGACCATCTCAAAATGAACAAACGGCTAAGTCTAGTATCATAGTAATCGACTCGATTCGATTACGATAAATCACTCGACACGATCGAGATCACTAAATGGTTACGACCATCTTAAACGAACAAACAGCTAAGGCCAGTATCATAGTAATTGACTCAGTTCGATTAAGATAAATCAACTTGACACAGTCGAGATCACTAAATGGTTAAGACTATGTCAAAACAAGCAAATGGCTAAGGCCATTGTTGTACTAAGTCGACCCATCTTGACTACGACAAATCAACTTGATAACGATCGACACTACACATACTGCTACGACAAGCGCACAAAATAAAAGGAGCAAAAATATATTTATGCATATCAAAAGAATAACTTCTGTTTCCTCCAAAAAGAAAAGTATGCATGTACATAAGATCCTATTCACACGGCTACAAAATTATAACAACAAAATAAACACACATCCTAGCCGCCGCCACCCTGTTCGCCATCTTCGGCTGGCCCGTCGCCTTGCCACCATCGCCTTCAGCCCGAAATGCCGCAGAAATCCAGGACCTAGTTGCCAGATGGTTCACGTCTTCAAAGGTATAGCTTGCTGGGTCCGGAGAATCGGGGTTATACCCACAAGCTTCCCGGGAAACCCAAACCAAACGGTATCGATCCTCAACCTCTGCCTCAGTAGCCCGACCAGCGACATGTAAATCTTCAAAAACTACCAGTTTGGCTTCGGCGTACACCCACACATCATGTGCCTCACTAGACACATCGTCGGCCAACTCGGTCACTGTTGCCTGCCTAAGAGCGTCAACTTTAGCTACCCTGGCATTGAGCTCGACAGTTAGGGCATCAACTTTAGCACGTAATTCAGTAGCCTCCGCCATTGCCCCATGGCCAATCTCCAACTCATCCTCTTTCGACCGAAGAAAGTTCTCCTGCTCCGTGTTTCAAGCCAGGGCAGTCGTTAAATTTGCATCTACTTGCTCCAACAAAGTCACACGCTCCCACAGCTAAGCTTCCGACTACTCCAAGCCGGCGTGAAAAACGTGAAACTGCGGGTCCTGGGCATATATGTCCGCCAACGTCTAGTGCTTAGCACGACACTCTTTATACTTTTTACCACCCTCCTAAGGGTGGCGGTATTCTTCTGAGCACGTCGGCCCCTCTCTACTTCCAAAATGAGGGTCTAAAAATAAAAATACAACGCAAGTCAGCATACACATAAGGTTCATTCTAAGAAATGAAAAAAGCAAAGCATACCTGCAAAGCTGCACCTGCGACACTTCAAGATAAATCCCTATCGCTAGCGTCCTTTAGAGCCTCACTCTCGATAGTCGCACAAAGCAAAGTCATGTCTGCCGTGGCCTGCTCACTCTCCAGTAACAGGTTATATCCGGTCGGGATCACAATCCGACAGTTAGGCCCAACCGCCGCCATCTCCACTCGAGCGTGATCCTCCTGCGGGATGTTCGTAATTGCGGGGCCCACTCAGAACCTGCCCTTCCCTCGTCAGCAAATGCCTCGGTAGCAACTGGCATGTTCTCTCCTTCGACACTTAGGAGGGTAATAACATGTACAACCCTCCTTTGAGGGGCCGGCCTTCCCGAGCGAATGGCATTGTCCATCAAACCGGCCTCAACTCTGGACGGCGTACATTCGACCTCCTACGCTCTATGGCTATTCCCTTGCCAAGAAGCAATTGACATCTCTTCCGCTCCAGCGGCTCTTCGCCTTCAGAAGCCTCCTATTCGGCACGAGGAGATGGAGGTGAAAGAGTCGTCTCGTTCATGGATTCGACTACCGGCATGACCTCAGGCTGAGTAGCCTCAGGAACGTCCTCGCTAGGGGGATCCTAGGTTGTATATTCGCCCTCGGGCTAAGCAACTTGAGGAACGTCCTCGCTAGAAGGCTCCAAGGTCGCATACTCACCCTCAGGCTAAGCAACCTCAGGAAGATCCTCATCCGAAGGCTCCTGAGGCACATATTCATCCTCAGAATCAGTTCTCGCCGCCGAGGGGGCTGCAGCATTCCGCCTTCTTCTCCTTCAGGGGGGCACTCTGAACTGCCAAACAAATTAAGTTAGGCGGCAAACACTTGAAAATAGAATTTCCAAATTAGAAGTCAGTATAATACCTAAAGGGCCGTATCGGGTGATAAATGCCGACCATGTCCATCTCCTTCGCGAAAGGGATCACTCCCCACCCACGACCTTATATATGGTACAAGTCGGGGCAGAGAAATACTTGCTGCAAAAAGGGGAAAGCGAGGAAGTCACAAAAACTGAATAGGTGGAAGTTATGAAAAATATTAAGTATGCATAAAAGCACTTACGTTCCGGATTCCACACCTTTGGGAACCCTTCTAGGGTCGCCACCAGGTCCCCCATCCGGGCATAAAAAAATTTAAGCCAGAAGCGGTGATTGGGTTTGTCATCCGCCCTAACGACCAGGCCTTTCGCGCCACGACTCTTCAACTGCAACATCGATCCCCTTATAAAACCAAGGCTAAACAAATGCAGCAGGTGGTGGATCGAGACGTCAAGTCTGGCCCGATCAGCATAAATGGTCAATATGCAACACACTTTTCATGTATACGGAGTGAGCTGAGCCGGGCAAACATTGTAAAAACGGCAAAGCTCCTCTGCTAGAGGGTAAATTGGGAGGCCACACCTGATAAAAAATGGGTATTCATAAAAAGCATAGAACCCGGTCTTTGTATGTTAGAAAATCCCCTCCGACCCCTTCCATGACCACTGCATCAATGATTTGGCATACCTCCCGCAGACTGTCCAAATGTGAATCAAGGAACTAAGAGCGGTTCTATGCAGGATTTGGGCATCTTGTGGGAAAATCCCTTCGAGCATGAAGCTATCGGGGAAGGACATTGTCCATAGTGAGGGAAACGAGGGGTCTTTGGGTCTTTTCCCCACCATCCGAAGATGGTGGAACCTTAGAGGAGGACTTGTCTCTATCTCCCCTATTTTGTTGGCCTCCTCTTGCCATAATCAGTGTTTATCTACGAATAAATACGTCAACAACTAGAGAAACTGACTTCAAAAAAGACTCGAAGGGTTCAACACAAAAGCTACTAGGATCCCTATCAGAAGATGAAAACAGAAGAAGAGAGTTTGAGAAGTTCAAAAGATAGTAGAAATAAAACATTTTCCCTATTTATAGAGCCCTGATACACGGAAATCGAAGAGCCATATGTCAGAAAATGGGTGGAAAACCAAAACGTCAAATCGCCCCTGATCCGTCTTGGGAGCAGTTATAATCATGACGCATGCGGGAAATGATGTCAGTCCAAAAAGTAGACCATGTGTCAATGCGTTAGCGATGCCACGCCGAATCAATATTTCCGCCCACTGAAGACGTACATTGTGTATGCCTCCAACGCGCGGAGGGAGTAGCTGTATGGGACCAAATATGGCTTGACCGTAGGGGGCCAAACGCAGCTCTCCCCATGTTCGCAAAACGATATGGGTACGACCCCTCCCCTACGTCTCCTACAACGAGGGTGCAATTTAAATGTAAGGATACAAACGATGTCGTTTATATTTAGACGTCCCCTCTGAAAGGGCGTCAACTACCCCCCGACGGATTATAGTTTTAGTATAGAGGCCTCACCTCTGTATAAATGGAGGCTTCCCTACTGTAATAGACCATGTGTTATTATCTAATAATACAAACTCTCTCGTTCTCTCTCTATCATTCTCTCTCAACTGTGATAAGCGATTATCTTTAAAATTTCTTCATTCTTGCAAATATCTCTGCGTTATAATTACACTTATCCTATATTTAGGTCTATTATATTTGAATATGATTTATCCCTCTCATATCTTTTGATTATTTTTAGCTTATAAAGTAACAGATAATTTTTGAGCCAAACAGTGTCATTGTTACTCTTTATTCTTGTTGATTACTGTATCTCACTGCTATATTATTATTCCGTTTTTATTACTGGGAATATTATTACTGTGCGGGATTTATATCCAACACGCATCTTGTTTTCCACGAAGGCTACTCCCACTCTATCCCGGATATCTTCACTCTCCTGGTACACCCACACATCCATCTCAACATCCTTATCTTCTGCACGTGGGAGTCCTTGACTGGCCAACACTCAGCCCCATACAGCATAGCCAGTCGAACCACCACTTTATATAACTTACCCTCAAGTCTTAGTGGCACATTCCTATCACACTAAACACTAGAAGCGAGCCTCCACTTCATCCATCGCACTCCAATACGATGCGCGACATCTTCGTTAATCTCCACATTACGCTGGATAACACACCCGAGATACTTAAAACTCACTCTCTTGGGGATAACTTGAGCATCAAGATTAACCTCTATGTCTGCATCATGGGTTCCGTCACTGAACTTGCACTCCAAGTATTTTATCTTGGTTCTATTCAGTTTGAAACCTTTACACTCCAAGGTCTCTCTCCAAACTTCCAATCCCGCGTTAACTCCCCTGCACATCTCGTCAATCAATACTATATCATCAACAAATAACGTGCTCTCAAATAGCATATTTAGTTATTGATGAAATAGCATACGTGATCAACAACTGAATATGGAATACTCCCTCCGGTCCAAAATAAGTGATTTTTTGGCTTTTTTTGTGGTCCAAAATAAGTGATTTTTTCGGATTTCAAGAATGACTTAATGATGTTTTTCCTACATTGTCTTGGAATAAATAGTGTTGGAATATGTGTTAGGAGTGTTTATGTGAGATAGTAAGGTTAAAATGGTCAATTTTATAACTAATTAATGCTAAAAGATGATTTTCTTAATATGCGTAAGAATATAAAAAAATTACTTATTTTGGTCCGGAGAAATCATAAACTGCCCTCAATTCTATCACCACTTCAAAAAGATGTCCCTAGCAAAGAGGGTAATGATGACTGTCACATAATGGAAATGAGCCGTCATTTTCTTGATCACCAAAAGTTCCAAAAAATGGCAGAAAGGGAATAATTGCTAAATATGCAAAATCACAGTATATCCACCAAATAATAAAAAAAAGATCATTGTAGTCCGCAGCTGAGCTTATTGCTTATTCTAGTGCTTCAGACACACGTACGGACCTAGTATTCAAATTGGTTCGCGCTATTTTCAGCAACCGACAAAAGTCCGGCGATGGGCCCATAACTACGCCGTCTATTGGGGAAACGCATGGCATCCTAAGACAAGACAAGACGCAATCAAGTTCCTTATTTTACCGTTGGCGAGTTTGATCTAATTATGAACCAATTCTAACCTTTGAATTGCCCAACACAAATGCCAATGCCCAAAATTTTCAAATTCAAATTTCTGTTGATACCATCAATAACATTGGCTGCAAACACAAGATAAAGCATATCTAACCACTACACCTCTCTTAATGCCTTACCCACTTAAAAGCACAAATAAACTCTAGCCTTTTCTTCACAAATATAACTTATATATACCAATAATATAAAAATTCTTTTACACAATTAAATAGTTTAAAAGATAACAAAAAATAATCATTAGCAAAAATGAGATAAGTAATTATGACAAAAAAGTCAGTTTGTCTACTATAACATGTTACAATTCAGTAGTTTTACCTTAGACTATATACAGAGGCGACGTTAGAATCTCAAACTTATGAGTTCGATTTTTTAAGTTATTAAGTTCTAATTATTAATTTTTAACTAATTAACAAATTTTTCAAGACAAATATAAAATTTGAACCAACGCTACTGGATTCATCTAACTCGTAGCCAGAAAGTTGGCTCCGCCCTGACTATATATGTGCATGTTAAAAACTCACTAAATAAGTATAAATAATGATAAATTTTGAATCTAGTGAATCAAATGAGTTATGAAATAAGTCTCTCGGACCATGTAAAGTTATTTTATTATTTACAGTGTCAAGTTAAACCCTTTTTCTAAAGTGGTTCACAACGGAGCAACAATCTCCTTATATAGCTCTTTCCAATTTGCCTTATTGACACTTGCTCTTCTGCTCTTTCCAAATTCGGTTCCTTCATATTTCACACAAAGACCAAAATGTCTGGCTTTAAGAAAATTCCAGCCTCTCTACGTTCTTCAAATTCATATAATTCCCTTTATGATAATCCCTTGACTGAGCTCAGACAAAACCGAAGCAGCAGCAGTGGCAGTGGTAGCAATATAGGAGAAACATTGGGTGTTCATTTGCTCCAGAACCAACTCATTATTTCTGATAACAAAGAGAATGAGACACCAAATAAACCTGAAAAATCCAATCTTTTTGATAAAGAAAATGCTTCACCGTTTAATTGGACTAATATGGTTGTGAATAAAGAGTCTGCTTTGAAAGACTCGGTTTTGAAGCCATCTTCACTACAGTTATGCATACAAAAAAATGAACCAGAGTCCAAGATTGGGTTGAAAATTTGGGAACATGCGGATATTGAGACGCCGAATTCTGCTAATATTTGGGATTATTCTGATTCTGAGGCTGCTCCAGCTTCTTCTTGGTCCACACTTCCAAATAGGTTTAATTTTACCTCTCTTGTTGCTTAAATTTATGCAGTTAGACGTATGGTTGATTTGTAGATGTCAACTACAACAACATACCCAGTGTAACGTCGGGGGATGGTAGTGTGTACGCAAAACCCCTACCTTGCAAAGATAGAGAGACCCTTGGCTCAAAAGAATTTTAACATTTTTTGTAGACCAAATTAACATTTTCTTTCCATTTGTATATTTTTTTCAGGTCATTGTTGTACAGGCCTTTGCCTATAGATATTGGAAGATGTACTTGTGTCATAGTGAAGGAATCATCTTCAGAAAGCCGGGATGGAGGGACATTTTACTCACTTTATACTAATGTAAGGCTCTTCTTTACACTTTTATTAAGTTCATATAAAGCTGTAGTAATTAGCATTATCTGCTATTCAGTGCTTGATTTTAGTTCTTTGTTGAGTTGATGTTAAGATATGCTTTATCTTGTGTTTAAGTTGCATGTTCCAGTTAACTCCAAATTCCAAATATATAGAGGAAATTGGATGAATTTTCCATATGGAATGGAGACAATAGACCCCACAAGATTTCTCAAGTAGAAAACTAATAGTAGAAAGTGAATAAATGAGCCAGTTTTGCACCAAAATAGCCTTAAAAAAAGACAACATTCAAAAAAGAATTGTCTCAGACCAGATTGTAGTTGGCCTAATCACAGAGTTCACCCTGTATCCTTCCATTAGTATCATATCCGTGTAATTGACCAGATTATAGTTGGTACAATTGACATTGATGTCAATTGTCTTGAACTGCTGTTTTTATATGCTTATATTGGCAGTACTTCTGATGTTGCTAGAATTCTTATTTTTTAGCGACCCTGATTGAGTGTGTGCTAAGCTCACCTGTGTTTTTGAATCTTGAATGTGGTTTCTATGATTCATATATTTTGCTTCTATAGGAAAAGGGTAATATCTTGGGGCAGGAAGTTTAGGTAGCTTGGTAACATTTTACACAACTATTATCAGAAAAATATGAATGTTACGAAACAAGACAAATGTTTATATCATCATGCTGGATAATTTTTATGAAAGATTTACTTATAAGATAGTATAGATCAACGCCCAATTATGTCTCTACCAATGCCAACAGACATGTGGATTCAAATATAGATTTCAGATTCCATTAAGGTATCTAGCCATCTGCCACAGATTGGATAATGTTAACTTAGAGGTTGCTAGGGTTATTGTATAGTCAAAGGTTCTCCACTACGTTGGATTCTTTGGAAAATGGTTGTCGCTATTACATATCAGAGATTTCCCTATGTACAAATGGTTACTGCTTTCTCTTCTCTTTGTATCCGTGAGCATCAGGCAAATTTGAATTTCTACAACTCATTGCAAGCATGAAAATCTTGTTCACATATGTACTCTTGTGAAGACCTGAAAATTCTTATTTGTGAAGTTACACTTTTTTATGGACTTATATGATTTTTCTTTTCCATATCCTTGAAAATTTTGTTACTGCCATCCTCTCTAAGCTGGTTGACATCCATTCAACATTTGTGATATTTAATGCTTTCTAACGGAGTCATCATACAATTGTTGGCAACTGCTATGAATCAACCTGACTAAGGAATCGACACCATCAGTTCATGTCTTACCCTTTCTCTTTATCAAAGGCTAGTGCAAATGTGTTTAGATCCCCCAATGCTAGTATTTTTGTCCGATAGCTTCTTTCTTCCACTCCTGAAAGCTGGTCCAAATTTCAAGATGAATTTTTTCTTTTGCTTGTTTTTACTCGTCACTTGAAAAGCTTCTATTCCAAACTAATTTGTTGTCTCCAAATTCTCCTCAGAAGCATTTGCACCAGTATTATTCAGAGCTTTAATTAGTTAACACGCTTGTCTACTTTCAGCTTATGGTTTATGACTTCATCTTTTGATGTCTACAAAAGATTTTATTTGCTTAAGGAACAGAGCAGCAGGGTGCTGTGCATAGTTGAGAGTTATGCTATTACAGGACTTGCTTGGGAAACTGATTTTTGAACCAAAGTGTATTTTCTGAACTTTGACATATGTACTGATATCTATTTCCTTTGACTTATTTAATAACTTAAGGAGGGCCATGGACGTCAGAATCGGAAACTTGCCATTGCGCATTACAAAAGGCGTGGCGGAAAATCTGAGTTTGTAGTTGCTCAAAATACAAAGGGGTTATGGGGAAAATCAGAGGACAGTTTGATTGGATATGTAACTGCTAATCTACTGGGTTCAAAATACCACATATGGGATCAGGTAAATTTTCTTTCAGCACTATCATGAGATTATGAGATAAGAAACCCGGGGTTTAATGGAATCATTCCAAGGACACGTGCATGCTATCTAACTCTTCCTGCTGCTGCTTAACCAATTTATTTCAGGGCCGTCCCAATTCTGCAATCAAACAGTCAAAATTGCTTGGTGTTGTAACGTAAGTTTTGTATCTGTAGTACACAAAACTGCTACAATATTCCAGAAAGTGGCACTCAGACCATAGCGATTAAAGTATCTTGAGGTTTTCTCCCTTTTTGTCCACAGATTCATGCCTACCATTGCAACCTGGACTGGGAGCTACCGAAGGATGAAAGCATGCATACCAAAACACCAGTCAATGCAGTTGAAGAGTACAACTCAGGTGAGAATTGTTGCCAAAAAATATAAACAGGACACTTTAAAAAAATTATTAGTACAAAGGAAGCTAATTTGCTGCTCTATGTACAGCACATCAACGGACTACCCACCGATTGGGAAGAGCACATGGACAAAGTAAATCAGCTGTTTTCAAAGATTCCACATTACAATAAGGTACATTAGTTGGCAATATCCATCAGAAATTTATCAGTTCACTCCTCATTTAAGTATCTCATATGCAATTATTTGGTACATATAGGTGTCAAGACAGTATGAGTTAGATTTTAGAGATAGAGGAAGAGCAGGACTCAGAATTCAGAGCTCAGTTAAGAACTTTCAGCTGACTATGGAGGTACTGAGTTCATTAGAGAACCTTAACGATACAAAAATATACAGATATTTTCAACTTCCAGCAAACACTAATATTTGATAGTTGTTTATTTATGCCTTTAACTGTTTGTTTTATGATTGTTACTAGAAGAACGGAAGGCAGACGATTCTACAACTTGGTAGAGTGGGGAAAGCTAAGTATGTGATGGACTACAGGTATACTCGATCTAGTTCAATTCAACAGCTGGAAAAGTATCTCAACGAGCAGTCAAGTAATGCTAACTTGAGATTTTATTCTGGTATACAGGTATCCATTGACAGGTTATCAAGCGTTTTGCATATGTTTGGCTTCTATTGATTCAAAATTGTGCTGCACGCTGTAAATGGAATTTCTGGAGCCTTTTGTTGTTCAACCTCTGAACAGCAAGCCATTGAATTGACCAAGTGTACTGTTAAGGCATCACCTGAAGTGGAATAGGAATGTTGTGAATGCGATAGAAGTATCATTATTCATCTACTCTGATAGTTAAGTTTCCTTAATGCATGTGTTTAACCAAAAATTGTGTAATTCTGTCAAAGTTTATTTTAAGAAGTACTCGGGCTACTAATAATCAAGAAATTATATATCTACTTTGTGATAAGAAAGAAAATTAAAACATGAGATAGCAAAAAAAGTAATTGTATTTCAATAATAATCATAAAGTGTATGTACGAATGATATCTTTTTCCACAACGTCTTTCTCCTTTTATGATCGAATCATTAAGAATATTAATGATATTAATGAGACGTTATAATTGATAATCGAAACTTTTCATGAATATTCTGTAATGTTTGAGGTCATTCATACTCAAACATTCCTATTCCACTTCAGGTGATGAATGTTTCTTTTTTACTCTCTTGATTGATTCTGCCAATATATCCATTTAAACTTGAGCGTTCATGCATTCTCCTCTCATGAGTGATATGCTCGCATCTATTACGACTCGTGCCTCTTTTAACACATTTTTCCAGTTGTCGCTTTCCTACTGATCCACGTATCTTGATATATCAGTCACTCATATAAACCCAAATGTAATTGAATATTCTATAATTGAGTATTTAGGAAGTGATATGTATTTATGGAGGGAACTTTCGCCGCCGTTTCCCCTATTTCTTCAGAACCGTCACGTTATATGTCACTTCCATTTAATGCATGTGCCACGTGGTCATCGTTAATTGGTTCTACGACTCTTCAGCGATTTCTAGGGCTCTTTCGCAGCTGCATCAGCCATGAAGTGACTGTTTCATTAAGACGTCTCCATCATGACTCACTTTTTATGACGCTTACTTCTTCATATAAATACCCCATCTGCGAAAAACTTTCCTCATTGTTCTTCAGTCATAATAGTTCTCATTTTTCATATCGTATTACTTTCTCGTATAACTATGCCTTTATCAAATTCTGGTCCTCGTAAAGTTGTTATAGTGAATGAACTTTCTCATTCGTCTGCTCCTATCAGAAGTAGAAGAAATTGTAGGCTACATAGTTTAGGATCTGTTTCTATCCGTGGTTCTTCTTCTCAACCTAATACCATTACCCCGTCCTCTTCTTCACATAGATCTTCTATTAGAAGTAGGGATTCTAGTGAACCACTTCGTGAACCCATTGTAGATGAGATTATTCCTGCTGAACTCTCCTTCATTACTGATAGAGAATTAATTAGAAATCAAGTTACTTCCATGACTTCTCACGATCATGCTGATGTTTACCCCTCTCAGATTACAAAGGGTCTGATTTCCTATATGCTGAGAGACTGTCATTGAAAATTTGATTTTTCTAATTTTAGTTCCTAATGCAAATTAGAGGATCACCTCGTTCAAAGCTGGTTATTCATTTGTGTATACATAACCCTTTTCATTGGGTTCTAAACCACCTATTGACCCAGTGATCATTAAGTTTTGTCGTTTGTTTAATGTTTGCTTAGGACAAATTGATCCTATTGTATGGAGGAAAATGGTACACCTTAGATACTTGTCAAACTTGGCTGCTTTATCCTTCACATTTTATCATCTGATTCATCTTTATTTTTCCAAATTATTTTGTTCTGGGTGTTTACTCTCGTGGCCAGGAGTAAGAGGGTTTTAGTGATCCTTGAAGATGACAAGGAGGTTGGTATGCTCGATTTGTTGCTGCTCCCACAAGTGGATTAGTGGGAGAATAGAACATGCCTTTCTTAGAAAAGTGAAACTTTGCACGTAAGTTTCTTTTCGTGATTCCTTTTTTTTTTGTGTGAAGAATCTACAATCTTATAACTGTTTTTGTTCTTTTTCAGCAACCATGGAAGCTGTTGAGGAAGTCCCAAATTTTTGTGGTTGGGTAGAAAAATTGTTAACTGTTGCTCATATGGAAGAAAGGTCCTAAAAATGCCTTTCTAATAGGTTTGGATGGAAAGTGAAGACTCATAGTATCCTTCTCGTCCACTTTCTACCTTGCTTTCATACTTACTTTGGCCTATTTATAACCCTTTTCTTTACTAGGGTTTCCCATTCGGGGTGTGAGTGCCGCATAAATTACTGCTTCGGGACTCTCTCTATCGATGGCTCAAGAGATAATCTTGAGTTCTTCGTTAAAAAGAAAAGCTGATAAGGCACACAACTCCGAGAGTGAAGAGGAACGGGATGAGAGGTAGTTGGTTCGTAAGCCTCGAGCTAGGAGACGTCATTCCAGATGATAAAGCTACTCCTACTCCTAGTTTTGTTCCCATGCATGAGCCTGAAAGTACTACCTTAGTAAGTTCTGATGATTAGATGCCTATTGTACCCTGTAACTCTATTGAACAACTCTTTTCTCGTGGTTTTGATGAAGACTTCGGCTTTCTTTCTGAGGAAACACCTCTTGCTTCTTTTTTCGTGTCTGCTCCAGTAGAACCTCAATTCCCCGCATCTGTTGCTACTGCCGCTGCTCCGCCCGTGCTATTTTGAATCTCTCGAATGTTCCTACTGTTACAACTTCTCATGCTGAAGTTGGTTCCTCTAGTAGGGCAATAAAAAAAGTTACCATCGAAGTTCCTAAGGATGGTTATCTTCTGAAGAAATCTGGCCAAGCTGATGTATAGATGAACCATTGATTGGCCCAGTTAAGAAGTCAAAATTGGAGAGCCACAGTTCTTTAATGTGAATGAATGATATCATACATTCATCTTTAAAGGTATAAGCCGTATCTTTTTATTTTGCACGTGATTTCTCTTTCATTTATATCACATTTTTTCTTTTTTTGTGTAGATCAACCTCATTGGCATGAAGATGATGAAGAGTATAGTCTACACAGAGTAGTTAATAAACGATTATAACATCGAGGCAAATAATTAGAAAGAGCAGTTCGATGGCCGTCAACTTGAAAAAGAAATGTTAGAGGAATAAAAGTGTACCTTGGAGCAACAAGTGAAAGTAATGGCAGTAGAGTTAACAGTTGAGAAAGCCTCGTCTAATCAGGCAAGCAAAAATAAAAACCTTCTCGAGTCTTCATTTGCTGAGCAACTTTCTAAAGCCACAAAGCCACTGACGAAATTAGGGGTCTTAAGGAATTACTGAACTAAAAAGAAATTTAAGTCGAGGAGCTTGTTCAAACGCTCACCCGAGCTCAACAAGATCTCCGAGTGTCTTCTAACATAGTTCAATTTTTAGAGAGTTCACTTGCCCATTACTGTCTTCTTATGATGTTGCCTTAAATGAGAAGGAAGAGCTAAGAAGTGAGATTGAGGAATTGCAAAGAGATTATGAAGCCCTAGAAGATAAGGTCGTTGTTAAAGTTAGTTGGGCTTTCATGAACACACAATTATGCGATTAATTGCTTCAATGCTTCATCACTAGCTTGATCATCTCTTTGTTGGTCATTCACATGTGATATTGATCTATCGGTTGACCCCATAGACCTGTTCAACTGGTGAAGGGACTGGAGTTCCATCCTTTTGTTGATTTTGCTGGTTCAAGTGGTGTTGCTGATATCGTTAGCGGTCCACATGATCTTTTGATAAAAAAAGAATTTGTAAAGTGAGAAGATTATCAAATTTCTGGCAACACAACCAATTTGTTTAACAAAAATCGTGTAATTCAGTCAAAGCTTATTTTAAGAAGTGCTCGGGCTACTAATAATAATAAAAATTCTATATTTACTTAGTGATAAGAAATGAAATTAGAATGCGAGATAGCAAAAATAGTCAATAATAAGAAAAAGAAAGTAATTGTATTTCAATAATAATTAGAACGTGTTTTTCCCTTATATAGGAGTATCACCATGAATAAGTTCAAGATTTTTCATGGCAAAAAAAATGCACAATTTAACTATAAATTGTAATTATCATTATATAAAAACCAATTTGCGGTTACTAACTTTTTGTTTTTGAATTTAATTTTAACAACTTGAGACAAATGTTTTTATTTTCATCAAAAATCGTCCACAAGGTCAACAATAAAATAATATGTGATCATCTATTTCAAGGTCAACAATAAAATAATATGTGATCATCTATTTCATTTTTGTAGCTAAATAGTATTCCATCAATGACGTTTAATATTTTTTGGGTGGGAAATCTTATTAGAAAAAGTTTGTTAGAAAAAGTTTGAATATCATCCCAAAATTAGTACATCCAAATATGAAATCTAATATTTATCACAAAAAATGAACGATTTGTGACAAATTTTTAGTTGTAGCCAGACACTGTATTTTTCTGTGACAAAACTTTATCGTGGCTAAATTATGTATTATATAGGGAGAATAGAATGATCGTCATAAATTATCTACCTTATTAGTGACAAAAACTATGGTCACAAACAAGTACAATATTTTGTAGCTAAAGTTCACATTACTTAGCTACAAATTTTTAAATGTTGCTATTTTAAAAAAACAATTGTGACGAAATTTTTTCGTATCTAAACTTAAGCATTTATTAAGACAAATGATATTTCGTCACAAATGATATACAATGTCAATGAAAGGCGCCAACTCATTTTTTGGTGGGAAACTTTAGTGGACAAAACTTTGCTACAAAATTTTGTATTTAGTCACTAAAAGTAAATGACTCGTGTATTTAGACACAACAGGTAATTTTTGTTACGAAAGTTAATAATTAGTGACAAATTTTGTGTCGTAGCTGAAACTTTTGTAGCTAAATATCACATTTGTTGTAATGAGTCACAAGTACAACATCATTCTCCTTTTATGACCGAAATATTAAGAGCATTAACGATATTAATGAGATATTACAATTGGTAATTGTAATTGTGAGCACGTGATTTTTGCCATATACGAGAATTACTCCCAAAAATTCAAAATAAAATATTTTTTATGTTGTGTGTGATTTTTGTGGATTTATGCGTTATTTTTCGTATTGTTTGCATTTCTCTGTGCATGTTTATGTGTTAAATTAATATAAAATACAAAAATATGTCACGTTTACATATGAAATTTATTAGGAGTAGTTAAGTCTTAGTTTACAAAAATGAAAATCACTAAGAGTAATACACTTTACATTTTAGCATTTAAAGGGCTAGTTGTGTGATTCATTTTTAATTGATATCTAATTGTATGTGTTAATTGTTGGTAAATGTTAATTAGTATTTTATAAGTTAATTTAATTTTTGTAATGTAATCTAGAATTTTGTTTGCTTATAAATTAGGAGTTAAAAAGAAGATAAAAGAAAGGAAGAAAATGAAAATAGAGAGAACAAAAAGTCGGACAAGGCCCAATTTCACCAACCCCAAAATATTTTTTTTACGCAATTCAAAACCCATTGGGTCAACCCGACCCGTTCTGTCCCATAACCCAATCAACCCCTCATTTTTCATTAAACTACCAAAACACACTCTAACACAAAAAATACCCTAATCCTTTCAAACCCTAGGAGATTCCCCCCAGTCGCCATACCCAAGAGACCACTGCCCTCTCCGTTCACCCTCCGACAGCATCATTTTTTCATCATTTTTGGCGACCATTGTCATGCTAGCAACCCGCCATCCCTCACCAGCCGCACGACCTCCCTTCATCTTGAACCAAACGACCCATATCTTCTGTCATCTCACCGAACGATCCCTCTGGTCATCGAACCAGCAATAACCAAACAGCCCCACGATGCCACTGCTGCATCTTCATCACCAGTCGCACGACCTCCAAACCATCACCACCAGTCAACCATGGTTGCTCGTCATCTTCTTCGTTTGAAGAAGACCCAAAGAAAACTTCTCTTCTTCAAAGGTTGCGTCCAAACGAACAACCCTCACATCACCAAACGCACCATCACCCCTACACTGTTCGTCAATCAAGCAGCCTCAGCCCTTTGCCAGCCTCTGTTTCCTCACACAAACGACCCTCATATCGCCGGAAAATCCGGCAGTGATTTGAGTTTCGTTTGAGTTTTGTGAATTTCTCCTCAAAGCAGCAGATTTGTTATGTGCTAGATATCGAGTTTCGTTTGAGCCGAGGTTGAGTCTAGTTTCAGTTCAGTCACCAGTTCAAGTTTGGTTCCGATAAGTTCGTCTTTTTCTCTTTCTTTTGTTCCGTTTAGAATTAAGTTTTGATTCTACTCTTGATTTTGTTATTTTTCTTCATATTGCTGGTTATCTTGAATCTGCCCTATATTATGTGTCAATGAATTATGTTTCATATCTCTGTCGTTTGGGATTAATTCATTCCGTGCGTAGTCATTTGAGTAGTTAACTGCGTAGTTAATTGCTATTTTGAACTATTATTGAAATTTGACGATTTGAAGTATAATGATGTTCTGTTGTGATTGAAATTTAGTATTAATGTGATTTTTTATTCAGCTTCAACTTCCATGTTTTGTTGAGTTTTTGCTTAGTATTAATGTGGTTTTTTGGTTGAAATTCAACCAAAGTGATTAATTAAGAATCAATGTAGTTAATTGTTAAGTGGATTGGTTATAGCTCATGGGTAATAGTTTCAATGAATCACAGGGTAATAGGAGAGCTGACCACTTGCAGAATTATTCAATTAGGTGTTCTGTTCACTAAAGTTAATATAATAATATATTTATTTAATAATAGTGGGGAACAAGACATAATGGAGATTTTAAAAGGGATTGATTAATTAAAGAAAAGAAAAGGTTGGTGGGGAATAAGATAAAGTGTTGTAAATAAAGGAAAAGAGAGCTGGAAAGTTAAAAAAGGAGTAGTGGTAATAATAAAAATTGGTCTTTGATAACTATAAAGGAAAAGGGGGATTGGAAAGTAAAAAGAAGTAGAGGTAAAAATATAAAGTTGTTCTTTTACAGCTGTAAAAAGAAAAAGTGAGCTGAAAAGTATTCAAGGATTGGGTATAAATGAGAAGATTTTAGGACAGAATAAGAGGAGTTTTTTTTAAAAAACTCTAAAAAATATTTATTCTCGGAGAAAGTCTAAGGAGTCAGTCAATTCAATTAATACTATTTCTTCGAGAACTAAAAAGGATTTCAATTTTAACTACTAAGTTATATTTTGGAGTTCATCTTTTGATTTCTCGAAATGCATTTTTCGACTGGTATTTGGTTGAAACTAAGCTATTTTGGGATCAGTAACGGGTGTGTTGTTGGGTTTCGCTAAGCTGTTCCATTGTTGTTGTGTTGTTCCTGTATCATCCGCTCTTGCTGACTTCTTCCCTTTTCTTCTTGTTATGTTTCAGCGTCCAGGTACACATTTCGAATCTCTGTTATAGTTCGGAGCTTTAAAAACAGAAGATGATATAAAACTGCTCACTCGTGGATCTTGGAATGTACCTTTTGGATGATTGTAGTAAATAGATATAAAAAATATAGTTGTTTAAAGTAGTCAAAGTGTTGACTTGTATAATTTACAACTATGATTTGTTTTTTTATACACTATGGACTGCCATGGACTATTATATTTTATTTGTAGACTGTTGATTTGTTTCAAACTACCTCAAGATTCGACTTTGAAGTAAAAGTTTCTTTATTTTTTCTCTGGTAAGATTTTTTGGAATTCAATAAAAACAACTCAACCCGTTTAGTAGCTAAAGAGGTATTAGGATTTGATTTGATTAATCATCAGTTTATCAAATAATTCCTTTACTATTTCTATAAACATGTGAATATCTGTCCCGACCCAAACCCGATCGTGATGACACCCAACCCTAGAGCTAGGCAAGCCAGATCAACAACTGTTTCATATTTAACAATAAGTCCCGAAAATGACAATTCAAGAAGAATATAAGTGTTTATAATAATACTCTAATAATAATAGTAGAATAAAATACTCAGAAGTGCGAACACCAAAAATAACACTCCCAAAAGATTTGGGGTCACGAGTCTGGAGTCTCTAAGCAAAACTGAATAATGATAGGAATAACTGAACAAAATACTCAAGTCTGAAAGTATATAGATAAGAAACTGAAATAAAGAGAGAATCTAGGTCCTACGAACGCCAGCAACTCGAATACTCTGTAAGAAACTGAACTGCTCGTCTAGACCTCCGGCGTACCTGAATCTACACACAAATGTGCAGGAAGTAGAGTTGTGTACTAAGTACTCAGTGAGTAAAAACCTATAAAATAGTTGAAAGCAAGAATCCCACAAAATACCACAGAGCAAAGCTAAAACTACCAGTCCGATACCTACCACGAACTAACAACAACAGCAAATCATAGATAACACAAGTAATTAACAAAGCAAGAATGCAATCAATGCACATGACCGTTACAGCGCATATCCCAATCCGTTTAACATCGACGACGCTCATTGGGGGTCTGTAAAGACTTCGGAGGGGCTCCTTCAGCCCAAGCGCAATATTCATATCATCCGCTGCGGCGTGCAACCCGATCCGTACTCAGTCCACTGCATATAAGTCACACAACAGTTCAATTTATTTATTTTCTAATTTTCAATTCATTAACAAGGAAAAATATTTTAGTTTATTAGAGTTTCCAAGAACATGTGACTTAGCATTTTAAAATAGTGATTTCAACCCAGGACTGAGATCAATGATTTTACAAATCATGCTATCACATAAATATCTATCCCCTAAGGATACTACAGGTCGGCACAAAGCCCCGAACATGGCATAATGCTCACATATATATACAACAGAGAGTGTGTTTCAATCGCCAATATAGTATTATTCTGGTTCGGGATGGACCAAGTCACAATCCCCAATCATAATCAATCCCCCACCTGCCATGGGATGCGAGTCACACCTTAAATAGCGTCACAATGTGATAAGCCGAGATTTCAAACCCTCAAGCTATCATATATACCAACTACTCACCTCTAACCGATCATGGACCCGTCCGCAATGCCTTTTCCTTCGAATTTGCCTCATCGCACGTCGAATCTAGTCAAAACCATAGCGAATACATAAATATGGATCAAAGAAACATAACCCAAGCGAAATTACTCGAAAAGCATAACAATTCATGAAGTTGGTAAAACCCGAGCCCCGGGCCCACTTCTTGAAAAATTCTAAAAATTATACCAACGGATTTCTCGTCTCGCCATGAGTCCGTGCATATAAAGTTTATCAAAATTGGAGTTCGAATGGCCTTTCAAAATCCAAAAATTCATTTTCTAACTTAAGCCCTAGTTCTTCACAATTTCTACCAAATTTCATGAATTTTTGTGTTGATTCTAGCATAAAATCACGTTTTCGAGTCAAGAAACTTACCTCCAAGCGATACCCGTTGAAAACTCTCTTCAAATCGCTCAAAACCCTCTCTTGGCGGAGTAAAAATGGTGGAGTTATGTTTTAGGTCGCGTCTGATTTTTTAACTTAATTGTTCTGTCACTAACGCTTTCTTCTATGCGATCGCAATGCCTCTCCTGCGATCGTATAAAGTAAATTTTGCAGGCCATTTTTTCCTTCTCTGCGATCGCAATCCACTATATGCGATCGCACTGTATAATATCCTAAGCCTATACGATCGCAGACCACTTCACGCGATCGCATAGAGCAAATTTCCTGGCTTCTCAATTCCATTCTATGCGATTGCATTAACACATATTGCGATCGCACTGCCTAATTTCCTCAACCTATGTGATCGCGTACCTCTTCACACGATCACATAGAGTATAATTTTCCTTCAGGCCCTTCTATGCGATCGCAGTCCTGTCTATGCGATCGTATAGAACAAAAACTGCGTGCAATATTTCTGCTGCACTTTCAACTTAAAATCCCCCGTTGGGCATCCGAAGTCACCCCGAGACCCTCAGGACCTCAACCAAATGCATAGATATGTCATTTTACTTCATTAAAACTTGCTCGTAACATAAAAACACCATCATAAACATCAAAATCATCGAATTCTTACTGATTCAAGCCTAAGTTTCACTAAAACTTTCGAAACTTGCATTTGATCTAAAACCCGACCAAAACACCTCCGAATGATCTAAAGTTTTTCACGCAAATCCAAAATCACCTTACAGAACTACTGAAACTCTCAGAATTTAATTCCGAGTCCCGGATCAAAATCTCACCTACCGTTTAGAATTCGCCAAAATTTAACCTTAGCCAATGCAAGCCTAAATCTACACTGGACCACCAAATTCAATTCCGATTGCTCTCCTAAGTCATAAATCATCCCCCGAAACTAGTAGAATCATCAGAAATCCATTCCGAGCTTTCTAATTCATAGGTCAATATTCGGTTGACTTTTCCAAATTAAACTTCCCATAAAAAGGTTTATTGCCTCATTTCTAACCGAATTCTACCTGATTTACTTCAAACTCTCCAAACACATATAATGAAACATATGAAAGCATAAAACGGGGAAAACGACGCGGTAACTCCCGTAACGACGGGCCGGGTCGTTACAATATCAACTGTAATTAATCGTAGTTTGTGATTACTAGTTGTGAAATATAGTATAGTTAATTCGTTTCCAGTAATCGTAAAATAGTCTCAAATAGTTTATATATCATAAAAACAGGTGGAAATCAACATGTTGGTTTAATGTCTAGTCCCGAAATTACGATTTTACTTGAGTAAGTGATACCTTTTAAATAACAATTCAAATAATGTTAGTAACTAATATTAAGTTTCTCAAATATTAGTGATTAATAATAGCTGTCTTTTTAATACATTTTTAACAATTCTTAAAAGAATTTCAAGAATGGCTTTGAATTACACATAGTTAATTTCAATAGTCTAGTTCAACTAATAAAGTCAAGTTTGAATTAAATCAAAATGGTAGTGGGTTTGTTTATTTTTTAAAATGGCCAGCGGCGAATTTTAAGTTAGGTAGCGGGTTCAAACTAGAAGGCATTTCCTTTTGTTTGGACCCGGACTTACTTGAAGCCTCAAACTTTTATTGTTAATTAATTAGAATTTTTTTTATTTTTAGAGACAAAAAATAATTAGAAAAGTCATAGTCGCTTTAGGATATCTTTAAATAAATATGGGACGGGCCTCGCCAAATAAACCACAAATCGCGAGGCCCTCATTATTTGTATATATTAAATACTTAGATTCTGGGATAGGCCGTTTAGCGAATTTCATGGCTTTTTCCTAAAAATAATAACGTGTTAGATTCTTTAGGCACGATTTTAATAATTTACCTCCATAAACTCGGGCGAACATTTATGTGACCCAAATCCAAATCTTGACGGAGTTGAAATATGTCGATAGCCATGGGTACATTGATGTGACGTGGTTCGAGATGTATTTTCACGACGTCGCAATTCTCAAAAATAATAATAATAAAGCGGTAAATAATCTTTAAAATTGCACTATAGGATAACATGTATTAAAATCAGATATTAAGCCATTTATAACAGTTTAAGCGACGTGATAGAACCACGGGATTCGGGGGTGCCTAACACCTTCCCCGGGTCAACAAAATTCCTTACTTAGAATTTCTGGTTCGGAGACTTCAAAAGGAAAGTCGAATTTTCCTCGATTTGGGATTTAAATTAAACCGGTGACTTGGGACACCAAAAGACAAACCTTTCCCAAGTGGCGACTCTGAAATAAATAAATAATCCCATTTCGAATAATGTCACTTTAAATAGAAAAACTCCCTTGTACATTTACCCTTGGGGTGGGTGCGTAAAAAAGAGGTGTGACAGTAACTGATCATGAAGATTATGTAGTGTTTGTGGTCATTCATGCTTATTAATATGATTCATCATGAATCTTTCTTTTTTATTCTCTAGATTCATGCTGCAAGTACCTCTTCATGTAATTAACCACTTAAACTTGAGCACTCATGCCTTCTCCTCTCATGATTCAATTATCGCTTTTTTACTGATCTACGTGTCTTGATATATCAGCCACTAATATAAATCCACGTGTAATATTTATTTTTACCAATACAATAGGATGAAAAAAATTTGCACATTAATATGCCTGTGCAAGCATCTAACTTCATCAACTTACATGCCCCATTTCTGACTTTTGATAATTCGTACAGCATTGTGGTAATCCCACAACTATAATATTGCATGACAATAATGCAACACTTTCTTAACTAATGCAAGATACAACTCTTGTATTATGAAGGATTCTACCGCCTAAAATGGCAGTTTCAACAAGACTGGAGTTATGCCTAGTTAGTCTATTATGAGATTACAATGTGGTAACTGGTAAGTAGTAGGATACCAATTTCCACCGTACAGCAAGCTAAATTGGCAGTGACCAACTTCAGTATGAATTGTTACATTATGGCAAAATAAATGGGTTTGTTCCCTTAGAACTATATTTATAGGCACTTAATTTGTGGTGAGACTTGGCAAATTAATGAGTTAAAGCCTGGATGTGTAAATACAGAAAAACATTAAAAGGAAGAAAACACTCAAATTCCAAACAAACGCGCATGCTTATGCATAGGGTGGCAAACAGGCATGCGGGGTGGGTGGATATGAGAAATGTAAAAGTGGATAAATTTTCCTAGTTGATCCATATTTAATACAGATAGAAATGATTAAATGGATGATAATGATGTTCATTTCTAGAGAATTCCTAGTCTTCCAAACTTGAGCTACCCCAATTTGTTTATTTGCAAATATAAAAGTTAAACTCCTTAATTAGTTATTCATTTTTTAAGTGGACAATATAAATCTTATCCATATTTAATCTATTTTTAAAAAGTTTATTATGCAACTCATTTTGTAGTGGATAATACGAAAGGATAATTGTTTATTTTATCAATTTTGCCACCACTACTTATGCAATACAGTCATATATTCAGACTGAATGAATCTTAGATCAAACCCCATATTTCTAACAAAACAATTAAAATCTCAAAGCTAAAATATGATTCAAACGACCTTCACCATAAAATGATATTGATAAGTTGTATACAGCCGATACAAAAGTTTAACTACGTACACATCAAATACACATAATTATTATAGTTTGTCGATCGGACTTCAAGTGGCAACAGTCTTATTACTATTATTGTAAAACTCACAACTGATCAAAGAATGTCTATCGTTTTCGCTATCTACATACTAATGAAGCAAATGCATAATGCCAAAATAAATAGTAAAAAATAACAGTCCATAAATAAAATACTGAAAAATTACCCTCCTCTCCTCTTGAAAGAAAAAATCATTTTCAAGGAAATTATCTGGTTTGATTTTCCTTTTTCTCCTTTTTTTTTGGTTTATGTTGCCTACCCAAACTCTCCTTAACTTAAAAACAGTATTCACAAATAATCTGTATATCTCACGTCCACAGTTATTAATTAATACTTCTACGTTCCTTAGGGCAAGCTCGCTAGCTATCAAGCTCACACTGAAACATATTGGGCGATGCAAAAGAATCCAAGTTACCAAAAATAATGTCATGCTCCTCAATAAAGCTACTCGACTCTTGGCAATCAAAGTACGTTTGAATATCATCGGGGAAGCTCCGCCGTGGCCTATCCGGCTCCGGTGGAGTCTCCGGACAGTCAGCTGCTGATGTTCTTTCAAGCATTTCCTTGAACTTGGAAGACTGCAACAAAAGCCCTAATGCAGATGAAGACGTGGCGCCGGCAGCTGGACATGGCAGCGCCACGGCTGTTGCGTCGGAGTTCGAGCTTTGTTGTTGTTGCTGTTGCTGTTGCTGTTGCTGTTGGAGGAAATAAAATTCCATCTCCTCTTTGGTGTTAGGCATGGAATGAATGTCATCATCAGCGTTAGGGTTAGGGTTTGGTTCAGTATTGTCACTAGGGTTGTTAATGGTAGTAATGTTATTAGTTTGGTTGGAGGGGCGCAGCCATTTGATATAACGGCTAAGGTCAAAGTTTGTAACTGCGTTTAACCCACGATATTCTATAGCTGCCATATCATAGGCTGTTGCTGCTTCCTCTTGAGTAGCTGCATGTGATCATTGCGGAATCAGAAATTTTAATAAGGAAATTCAAAAAATATGCAAAAATGTCATACTTGATATATTAGATTCGAACCTATATCCTAAAGTAATTTTCGAATCACATTTATAACTGCAGTAGAAGCTTTTATATTTAAGACATTCACGATATATATATATATATATATATATATATATATATATATATATATATATATATATATATATATATATATATATATATATATATATATATACTCTGGGGTTGCATGTGTGATTTTACCTTCCCAATAATTTTAAAAAAACTAAAAAAAGCGCGAGGTAGGACGAAAAGAAAGAATCGATGTTGATGGGTATTTTGGGAATGATGCGGTTATAATATACGTATTTAATTCTAGAAACTTATTTGCATGAGAAATTGGGTGAGATGTTGAAAAATAAAGATATGGGGCATGTGATATGAAATCTTAAATAGTCGCAGACCTAGCAGTTGAAAGTTGGTGATCTATATACCCAACAACCAACTATATTCAATTCTTTTCCTTCCCTAATCTAACTTCTTAGCTGTTTTGCCTCACTTATTTGACTTATTTTTTTGCTTCTATGCCCATGATTTTTACTGCTACAATAACAAAAAAAGAGGCCCTCAATTTGTAACTAAACATAACTGTATTCATTTGGCAATACTAATACTGACAAAGAAGTACATGTTAACGACTACATGGAGTCATGACATGTGGCAATCATCATACTTATTTCTTGAGTGCAATTAAGAATAATATCACAACACTTGGATTGATTTAGGGACAATTGCTTTTGAAAATGATATCTTTGTAAGTTTGTTTAGGTAAGCAACCAAAATATATTAATTTTGGTGCGCTACCTTCAACTTGCCAAACTTATTTAAAGTTTCTGTCATTCTTATCCGACACTTTTCATTTAAGCCGGAAACATCAATTAATTAGGAGGAAGGATTAAATTTTATTTTTATTTTTTCCTTTTTTGAGTTTTCTACCAAAAATGATGAAGGGGTTGAGTTAAAATTTTAAGAGACAACATAGTAAATATAATAGGAAATACATACTAGTAAGAATCTCCTACGTACCATATGTTCCGAGGTAGAGATATTTGTTGCCAAACACCCTTCCAATGCGAGCCTCCCATCTTCCATTATGGTGGTGTCTAAAATCAAAAGTAAATTATACTTAGAACAAGATCACCATTGAATACGTAATAGATTTCAATATAAGCATCCCAAGTATATAGAATTAATGGGCACAATTAGACGACAACAACATTAGATGATTTTTTACTATCTGCCTAAGTATTAATGGACATAATTACATATGGTACTTGTGATGGTAAAAGGCGGTAAATATCATGTATAATAGTAAAGGTGCGAGCAAGTTAATTCGTATGCCAATATTATCTATGTGTATATAATAGAAATCAACTCTTCTTGTGATGAACTACATACGAGTTGATAGAGTGGAGTGTTACTAGTACGAACACATGGATGGAAGAAACGTGAAGCATTTAAGAAGAGACAAAAGTTGTTCAACGTACCAATATATAGGACATATTTAGATGTCACATTAGCATGAAGGATGGGAAGGGGAGAAGACTCCATAACAGTGCATGGTAGATACTAGCTAGAAACTAGAGACGCAACATGGGCATCTTAGTACAACTTTTGACATTTTCAAGCTTCATTTATTATGTTTAACCCCCCCCCCCCCCCCACACACACACACACCCAACTCAAATGCATGTCAATTATTCCCTTTTTCCTCCCAACAGTTCGAATCCATATCCTTGGACTTGCCAAGAATATCTTCTTTTTTCTTTTTTTCTCTTTTTTTGGGGGGAGGGCCGGAGGGGGAAGTGGGTGACCAGCTTGTAGCTTTAATGAAATGCAGCATTTTTAGATCACGAACATTTTTGCGGCAAGTATTAAGGTCAAACATTTCTCAAGGATACCCTAAGCTTAGGCATAAGTGGAGTAGTTATTAAAAATGGTTGTCTCAAGTAATTTATTATTTTAAAAGTTCAAGATAGAATTAATTATATTTTTCTTTTTTACCCTTAATAATTAATTGCATTTACATCAAATAAAAATATGGATTATGTCATTGATAGAGGTGATACCTAAATTGAAAAAAAATTTAATAAGGATAAAATAGTCAAAAAATTATTCTGTCTTATAGGGCGTGAATAAGAGAATCACGACACACAGGAAAGAGTAGTTATTTAATGGTACGTAGGTAGCTGGGAAAAATAATGGTACTATAGTTAACACCTTCTCCATCAAATGATTTTGTACTGAGCATTCAGCGTTATATTAAGAAATTTAATTTGTACCTGTGGTATGAAAATGATTTTTCTCTAAGATGTGGATTAATTACCTTGCGACGCCTCTATATTTTGATACTCCCCTGGAAAAACCACTGCTTTTTCTGCAAATATATATCATAAATAAGAAATTCATTAGCTAATTAACTATCCAAAAATTTATTAAGGGGAAGCTTTTATTTAATTTATTGGAAAGAAAAAAGTACCTTCTCA